>CAUYQU010017992.1:0-174060 GCA_963574635.1 Cheracebus regulus | reverse complement strand
CTCGTTCTCTCTCCCTTCTGTTTTTTTCTTTTTTCTCTTTTGTTCTACTTTTTTCTTTCTCAAAAAAAAAAAAAAAAAAAAAAAGACTTATGAAAGCAATTACAGAACTGTTTTTTTTTTTCTTGAGGCACAATCTCACTCCATCACCCAGGCTGGTGTGCAGTAGCACAATCTTGGCTGACTGCAACCTTCGCCTCCTGGCAGAATTATTAAGCCTGAAAAAGTGATGGTTGGGTAAGACACTGGGATAAGGGCATGTCAGAGGCAGAATATGCTTAAAAAATCAAGAAGACTGCTAATTAGGTAAAGTCAAATTTGTTGACAAAATACTGGGATTCAGGACTTTTATTCAAGTCCTTAAGAGATGGTTTTTAAAAATAAATATAAGAAAATCTAGCTTTATCTAGGAGCAATATGCAGTCAGTTGAGAAAGGTATTGCTAGTTAATGTCTGGGTTGATTCCCTGTAACTGTTTTGGAGGCCAGGGTGTATATATTTGTTCATGATGAGGTGTAAATAGCTGTTTCATAAAATTTTAGATCTGAAGCCTTATTGATTAACTTTATGTATATTCTCTTCGTTTTATAAATTGAAGAAAGCTGGCCAGGCGTGGTGCTCAAGCCTGTAATTCCAGCACATTGGGAGGCCAATGCTGGAGGATCACTTGAGGCCAGGAGTTTAAGATCAGCCTGGCCAACACAATGAAACTCCGTCTTTGCTAAAAATAAAAAATTAGCCGAATGTTGTAATGGGCACCTGTAATCCCAGTTACTTGGGGGGCTGAGGTGGGAGGATTGCTTGAGTCTGGGAGGCAGAGGTGGCAGTGAACCAACATCATGCTACTGTGCTTCAGCCTGGGTAACAGACTGAGACTCCATCTCAAAAAAAAAAAAACAATTGTATATATAGTGGTGGAGCCAAATTTGACCTGATGTTTCTCCCAAATATGCTTCAAGCTTTGCTCATGCAGATCTCTACTTAAATTTTTCTTTCTTTTTCAGATACAATTCTACCTGTCCATAATTAAGGCAATCAAAATTGATCTTTCCTTTTTAGTTTTTCTGGTTCCCCTCCATATACCCTCAAACATAAAGCAACATAAAATAAAAACAGTAACATACATGTATCAGGTATGTTCTCATTTGCTTGTAACACTTTACCTTTTAGGGGGTACTTGTTATATTCTGCCATTATTTTTGTTTTTCTATTAATCTAGTGTTTTACTAAATTATACTTTGAGGACATAGACTGGACATTCTTTTCTTTCTTGTATATGTGTATGTTTAAATCTTTTAAAATCTTGAACATAAAGAGGTAAGTGTACAAGACAAGAATATTAGCTAAGTAATTTACCAGTAAGTCAAGAAGTAGACCATGACAGAACTTCAGAAAGAGGACCTGGGTTTGATTTGCTAACATTTCATTGAAGACTTTCGCATTGTATTCATGAGAGATATTGGTCTGTGGGTTTCTTTTTCTTTTCCCTTTTTTCCCCTATCTTTTACTCACTTTGATATCACTGTAGTACTGGCCTTACAGAGTGCATCAGGAAGGATTCACTTTTATGGAAGTGTTCATAAATGATTGGTATTCTTATTTAAATATTTGATAAAATTAACTAGTGGAATCATCCAGGTATGGGGTTTTCTTTGTGGAAAGATTTTAAATTATTAATTTTTTTTCTATTTCTTTACATGTTATAGGCCTGTTGAGATTTTCTTTTTCTTTTTTTTTTTTTTTTAAGAAAAAAAAAAGAGAAAGAAAAAATGGGAGAGAGAACAGAATTCTTGCTCTATTGCCCAGGCTGGAATATATCAAAAACCTCTTTTATGCCGTCAATTATACTTAACAACAGAGACAGAAAGGAATACAGGAAGAAAATAACAAACAGTCAACCAATATTTCATTTAGGTCTGTGAGATACTATGTAAATACTAAAGAGTAATTCACTTTGTTACATAGTCACTTTCAGAATGGGTGTGTTAAATTAACAATGCGATGTTAAAATCTCCCACCATTATTGTGCGGGAGTCCAAATCTCTTCGTAAGTCAATAAGAACTTGTCTTATGTATCTGGGTGCTCCTATATTAGGTACATATGTATTTATAATCATTAACTTCTGTTGTTACATTGATCCTTCTACCATTATGTAATGTCCTTCTTTGTTTCTTAGTCTTTGTTACTATTACAGTCTATTTTATCGGAGACAACAGTTACAACTCCTGCTTTTTTTTTTCTCTCCATTTAATTAGTAAATCTTCCTCCATCCGTTTAAGTCTTTGTGTATCGTTTCGAGTTGGATCTGAATACTACGTATCAATGGATTTTAACTTTTTATTCAATTTGCCTGTCTGTGACTTTGATTAGGGCATTGTATCCATTTAAGTTTAGAATTAATATTTGTGAGTTCAGTATTGTAATTTAATGCTAACTGGTTTTTTGCCCGTTAGTTGATGTAAATTCTTCATTATGGAGATACTCTTTACGTTTTGGTGAATTTTTGAGATAACTGATACTGGTTATTCCTTTCTGTTTGTAGTGCTTCTTTCAGAAGATCTTGTAAAACAGGCCTGGTGGTGATGAAATCTCTGAGTGCTTGCTCGTTCGTGAAAGATTTTATTTTTCGCCAGGCACGGTGGCTCACGCCTGTAATCCTAGCACTTTGGGAGGCTGAGGTGGGTGGATCACCTGAGGTCAGGAGTTCAAGGCCAGCCTGGCCGTCATGGTGAAACCCCATCTTTAAATAAAAAAAAATAAATAAAAAATAAAAAAAAGATTTTATTTTTCCTTCGTTTTAAAAACTTAGGTTGGCAGGATATGTGATTCTGGGTTGAAAATTCTTTTCTTTAAGGATATTGAATATTGACCCCCACTCTCTTCTAGATTATAGGGTTTCTGCTGAGAGGTCTGCTGTGAGTCTGATAGGTTTCCCTTTATAGGTAATCTGACCTTTCTCTCTAGCTGCCCTTAAAATTTTCTCCTTTATTTCAACCCTAGTAAATCTAGCAATTATATGTCTTGGAGTTGGTCTACTTGAGGAATATCTTTGTGGTGTTCTCTGGATTACCTCGAGTTGAGTATTATCCTGCCTTACTAGGTTAGGAAAGTTTTCCTGAATAATATCCTGAAAAATATTTTCCAACTTAGATTCATTCTCTTCATGACATTCAGGTACACCCATCAATCGTAAATTAGGTCTTTTCACATAGTCCCATATTTCCTGGAGATTTTGCTCATTCCTTTTTACTCTTTGTTCTCGAATCTTGTCTTCTCATTTCATTTCATTAAGTAGGTCTTCGACCTCTGATATCCTCTCTTCTGCTTGATCAATTTGACTGTTAAAACCTGTGCATGCTTTGCGAAGTTCTCTTATTGTGTTCTTCAGTTCCAACAATTCCCTTATATTTGTTTCTAAATTGTCTGTTCTCATTAGGATTTTGTCAAACCTTTTTTCAAGGTTCTTAGTTTCTTTGCATTGGGCTAGAACATGTTCTTTTAACTCAAAAAAGTTCCTTATCATCCACCTTCTGAAGCCCATTTCTGTTATTGGAATGTGCTCGTTTTCCATCAGGCCTTGTTCCCTTGATGGTGAGGAACTGTGATCCCCTGTAGAAGGAGAAGCATTCTGCTTCTGGGTATTCTCAGATTTTTTACGCTGTTTCCTTCCCGTCATTGTAATTTTATCCACCCATCGACTCTGTAATTACCTACTTTCAATTTAGGTCTCTGAGTGGATGTCCAACTTGTTGATTCCCAACGCCGAAATCTGAGCAACCCACTGTGCCGGCTAAAACTGCGGCATTAAGATTCTTGGTGCTTTTCTGCTCGGGGGATCTCCAGTCTTGCTTCCCTCTTGAATCCTTATTTCAATCATGTAAATGGGCGACTCGCCTTCCCAGATATCCAAATGTCTATCAAAAGGGAAGCTAGTCCTGTTTACTCTGCACCGAGAACCACCGTGCTGAAGCGCTGGCAAAACCACCATGCCGGCCACAAGAGTCGCGCTGGCGACCCATGGGGCTCCTCCGCTGGGAATCCTAGTCCCTAAGCAACAAAAAGTCTTATGAAAATGTGGCATCCTCTCCTTCTGTGCGCATCTCTGGGAGCTACAATCCTGAGCTGCTAGTAGTCGGCCATCTTGGCTCTCTCTCCTGAGTGGTCTGTTTCTGAAGTCAATTTCTCCTCTTGGTTTTGGTTGTTTCCTTGAATGTCTGCTCATTTTTGGGTGCCAGAAATTGAATGTGAAAGACATTGGAGGTAGTTTGAGGCCCTCAGTGATAGCTCTAGAAACCTAAAACATCTATATGTGATTTTTAAGTTGTAGTAGAAGAATAAACAGGCATGGGAGAAGAAGGAGCCGAAAAAAATCAGATAGCTGCCCACCCTACCTCACAGGTTTTTTGTAAAGATCTAATGGAATGTATGAACTATTTTTAAAAATGAAAAAGTATTGTTTTGAATACTGAAAAAAACCAAAAAAAAATGAAAAAGTAATATACAAATGTAGGGTGGTTAAAAATCACATGGTTGGTGGAGAATTGCATAATGTATAATTACACTGAAGGGAAATTTTAAAAAATGATAGCTTATTACATTTGCATTGATTTTATTCATATAATTTAAGTGGGTTAAGTAAAATTTATGACGAATTTATGTGTGAATTGGAAATTATCAGCATCAAAAGTTAATGTTACCTTTTTCTGCCTAAGGGCTTATACATATATTTTCATTATTTTTGAGAACATGAATTTCCTTTTGGAAAAGAAATAAAATCTTATGAAAACAAAGGCATTGTCACAGTATATAAACTTTCAATTTTTATTTAGAGTCTACAATAAAATTTAAAAATTATGAATTATTGGATTATATGTTTTGTTCTCTACAACAAAAATAACTCCAGTCCTATAAAACATCATATTAAAGCTTTTATCAACTAAACTATAAAATTATTTCTCTCTAGGCAAAATTTGGTTTCTCTAATATTACTGGAATTGATTACTCTCCTTCTGCAATTCAGCTTTCTGGAAGTATTACAGAAAAAGAAGGTTTATCCAACATTAAGTTAAAGGTAACTATTATTTATATTACTATAATATTTATAATATAAAAGTTAAATGTTTCTAAAGCATATTAATTGACGTGTTTTATTTTTTATTTTATTTATTTATTTTTTGAGACGGAGTCCAGCTCTTGTCACCCAGGCTAGAATGCCATGGCACAATGTCGGCTCACTGCGACCTCCGATTCCTGGGTTTAAGCAATTCTCTTGCCTCAGCCTCCTGAGTAGCTGGGATTACAGCTGACCGCCACAACACCCGGGTAATTTTTTGTATTTTTAGTAGAGATGGGGTTTCTCCATGTTGACCAGGCTTGTCTCTAATTCCTGACCTCAGGTGATCCACCCACCTTGGCCTCCCAAAGTGCTGGGATTACAGGAGTGAGCCACTGCACCTGTTTGACATGTTTTAAACTCACATAAATTAGGGATCAATTATAAATAATATAAATAGAAACTTTTTTTTTTTTTCAAAGATGGGGTCTCACCATGTTGGTCAGGCTGGTCTTGAACTCCCGACCTCAGGTGATCTGCCCTCCTTGGCCTCCAAAGTGCTTGGATTACAGGCATGAGCCACGACGCCTGGCCTAAATTGAAACATTTTTAAGTAGCCATATTAAAAATTTAATCTAGTTGGTTTGGGGAAATTATTTTTTCTTTCTCTTCTGTATGTTTGTTCATACACTACTGTTCCTGATGTTTGCAAATACACATAATACTTAACTTTGGATTAACCAGATCAATAAGTTTTAAATGCATCAAGTGGTGTAATGTCACCAAAAATCATTTAGTTTATTTTTGTGTTCTGTGATCTGTGAGATGATGACTCCTAAATTATATTTCTAGCCCAGGCCTCTATTCTGAGCTCTAGGGTTATAGGCAGGCATGCCTCATTTTTGTAGCTTCCCAAATGTTATTATTATTTTTTTTGACAAATCAAAGGTTTGTGGCAAGCCTGTTGAGCCCGTCTGTTGGCACCATTTATCCAACTGCATGTTCTCACTTTGTGTCACATTTTGGTAATTGTTGTAATATTTCAGAACTTTTTTTTTTTGAGATGGAGTCTTGCTCTGTCACCAGGCTAGAGTGCAGTGGCACGATCTCGGCTGACTGCAGCCTCCACCTCCCGGGTTCAAGCAATTCACCTGCCTAAGCCTCCCAAGTAGCAAGGACTACAGGTGTACACCACCACATCCAGCTACTTCTTTGTATATTTAGTAGAGATGGAATTTCACCATGTTGGCCAAGATGGTCTTGATCTCTTGACCTTGTGATCCACCTGCCTCGGCCTCCCAGATTGCTGGGATTGCATGGGTGAGCCACTGTGCCTGGCCCAGAACTTTTCATTAGTATTATATCTGTTATGGTGATTTGTGATTAATGATCTTTAATATTACTATTGTAATTGTTTTGGGGCACCATGAACTGTGCCCACATAAGATGGTAAACTGAATTGATATATGTCGTATGTTCTTTCTGCTCTACCTACTGGCTGGTCTCCTGTCTATCTCCCTCCCTCCCCATCAAGCCTCCTTCTTTCTTGGGACACAGCAATATTGAAATTAGTCCAGTTAAAAACCCTACAGTGGGATGGGCATGGTGGCTAATACCTGTAATCCCAACACTAGAAGGCTAAAGTGGGCAGATCACTTTGAGGTCAGGAGTTCGAGACTAGCCTGGCCAACATGGTGAAGCCTCTCTCCACTAAAAATACAAAAAATAGCCAGGTGTGGTGGTGTGCACCTGTAGTCCTACCTACTTGAGAGGCTAAGGCGGGAGGATCACCTGAACCTGGGAGGCGGAGGTTGCAGTGAGCTAAGACCGTGCCACTGCACTCCAGCCTGGGTGACAGAGGGAGACTGCGTCTCAAAAAACAAAAAGAAAAAAAAAAGCATAAAAAATAAACAACTCCCCCTCTGTCAATACAGTGGCCTGTAAGTGTTCAATTGAAAGGTAGAGCCACACATCTCTCACTTTAAATCAAAAGCTAGAAATGATTAAGCTTAGTGAGGAAGGCATGTTGAAAGCTGAGATAGGCTAGAAGCTAGGCCTCTTGTGCCAAAATTTAGTCAAGTTGTGAATGTAAAACAAAATTTCTTTAAAGAAATTAAAAGTGGTATTTCAGTGAACACATGAATAATGAGAAAGTCAAACAGCCTTATTGCTGATACGGAGAAAGTTTTAGTGGTCCGGGTAGAAGATCAAACCAGTCACAGCATTCTCTTAAGTCAAAGTGTAATCCAGAGCAAGGCCCTGACTCTTCAGTTCTGTGAAGGCTGAGAGAGGTGAAGAAGCTGGAGAAGAAAAGTCTGAAGCTAGCAGTAGTTAGTTCATGAGACTTAAGAAAAGAAGCCATCTTGGCTGGGCATGGTGGCTCACACCTGTAATCCCAGTGCTTTGGGAGGCCAAGGCAGGACGATCACCTGAGGCCAGGAGTTTGAGATCTGCCTGACCAACATGCTGAAACACTGTCTTTACTAAAAGTACAAAAAGTTAGCCGGGCATGTTGGTGGGTGCCTGTAATCCTAGCTACTTGGGAGGCTGAGGCAGGAGAATTGCTTGAACCTGGGAGTTGCAATGAGCCAAGATTGTGCCACTGCATTCTAGCCTGGGCAACAAAGTGAGACTCCATCTCAAAAAAAGAAAAAAAGAAAAAAGAAGCCATTTCCATGACATGAAAGTGCAAGATAAAGCACTAAGTGCTGATTTAGAAGCTGTAGCAAGTTAGCTAGGAAATAACCAGTGAAGCTGGCTAAACAACACACAGATTTTCAGTGGAGATGAAACAGCCTTATACTGGAAGATGCAATGTAGGAGTTCTATAGCTAGAGAGAAGTCAGTGCCTGGCTTTAAAGCCTCAGAGGAGAGGCTGACATTCTTGTTAGAGGGTTCTAATGTGGCTGATGACTTTTAAGTTGAAGCCAATGCCCATTTACCATTCTGAAAATCCTAGGGCACCTAAGAATTATGCTAAATCTTCTCTGCATGAGCTCTGTATAAATGGAACAAAACAAAGCTTGGATGATGCCACATCTGTTTACAGTATGGTTTACTGGATATTTTAAGTCAATTTTTGAGACCTACTAGCCCAAAAGAAAAAGACTCAAAGTAGTACTGATCATTGACAATGCATGAATTCACCCAAGAGCGCTGATGGAGATGTATAAGAAAATCTTGTTTTTATTCCTGTTAACACAGCATCTGTTCTGCAGCCCGTGGTGGGTCAATAAGTAATTTTGACCTTACAGTCTTAAATGTGTTATTTAAGAAATGCATTTCATAAGGCTATAGTTGTCATAGATAGTGATTTCACTGATGGATCTGGGCAAAGTAAATTGAAAACCTTCTGGAAATGATTCGCCATTCTAGATGTCATGAAGAACATTTATAATTCATAGGAGGTCAGTATATCAACACTAATGAGTTTGGAAGAAGCTGATTCCCACCCTAATGGATGACTTGGAGAGAGGTTCAGGATTTCAGTGGAGGAATTAACTACAAATGTAGTGGAAGTAGCAAACTAGAATTAGAAGTGAAACCTGAAGGTGTAACTGAGTTGCTGCAGTCTCATGATACAACTTGATCAAATAAGGAGTTGCTTCTTATGGTGGACAAGCAAAGAAAGTGATTTCTTGAGATGGAATCTACTGGTAAAGATACAGTGAGCATTGTTGAAAAAGGATTTTGAATATTCCATAAACTTAGTTGACAAAGCAGTAACAAGGTTTGAGAGCATTGACTCCCATATTGAAGGAAGTTCTGTGTATACAATTCTATCAAACAATATCATGTGCTCCAGAGAAATCTTTCATAAAAGGAAGAATCAATCGATGAAGCAAACTTCATTATTGTCTTGTTTTAAAAAATTGTCACAGCCACCTCAGCCTTCAGCAACCACCACCCTGATCAGTAAGTAGGCATCGTCATTGAGGCAAGGCCCTCCAGCCAGAGAAAAGATTATGTCTTACTCATGATTTACATGATGGTTTGCTAGTTTCTTAGTGTTTTTTTAGCAATAAAGTATTTTTTGGGGAGATGGAGTCTTGCTCTGTTGCCCAGGCTGGAGTGCCGTGGCGCGATCTCGGCTCACTGTAATCTCTGCCTCCCGAGTTCAAGTGATTCTCCTGCCTCAGCCTCCTAAGTAGCTGGAACTACAGGGGCACGCCACCATGCCTGGCTAATTTTTTGTATTTTTAGTAAAGACGGGGTTTCACTGTGTAGCCAGGATGGTCTTGATCTCCTGACCTTGTGATCTGCCCACCTTAGTCTCCCAAAGTGCTGGAATTACAGGCATGAGCCACCACGCCCGGCCAATATAAGGTATATTTTCATACAGGGACCTTTTTTATTTTGTTTACTCATTATATCCAGTGTCTGAAAACTACTTGACAATAGATGTCCACAAAATATTTGTTGAATAGGTGAATATTTTTGTATAGGCATTTAGGTTGAGGAAGCTTCTTCAAAGTTAGTGCTTCAGAGTGATAGTCATTATTTTGCCTCAGGTAATGAATACTTTGGACATATGGGAAGGGAGAAGACCCGTCTTCCAATAGACATAAACATAATATATACATTTTTAAGTCATTAAGAGTTTTAGATTAACATGATTTACAATTACTGTATTAAATTTGTGTAATTGTGAGCTAATTGCCACATTATTTTTTCAAAATAACTTCGGAATTTTTATTGGTAAATTGTGAATATTTTATAAAATTGAGGCAGATTGCTATTTCAGATGCTTATTATGTATCAAGTTATTGACAGTGAATGAAATACTGACCTATGACTTAAACATCTAAAGAGCATGAAATGTACCAACTTAAGTAATTACAGTTTAAAAAGTTATTTAGTTTCTTAAGCTTTATGCCATTCCATTCATTATATCCATTAGTAATTTTGTAAGCTGCTGAGTAAGACTCAATAACTTTTTTTTTAAAGGCTGATCAGTGAAGCAGTGGTAATAGAGAAGGAACAGAGAAATCTGTAGCTGGTTGTGATCGATGAGTTGTAAACACTACTGCACTTGGACCAGCCAAGGCCCAAGAACTTTTGATTTACCGTGTTTATTTTAGGTTACACCAACTAGGAATGTAAGCTAAAAATTTTCCCATAGCTGAGTGCTGTGGCCACATCTGCTTAGGAGGCTGAGATGGGAAGAGTGCTCAGCTCAGGTGTTCAAGTCTATCCTGGGCACCAGGCAAAATTTCTGTCTTCAAAAACTCTTATTTCCAGTGACCTGAGTTCCAAATAAATTGTCATTTTTAAGAATGTGTCAGATATTCTGCTTTTTGACAGAAACAGGTTTTTCATAAACTAGGCTTGTGAGCTCCATACTCTGCTAGTATTATTAGGGAATATAGCTGGCTTTGATTTGTAGAGATTTGGAATGTTCAGGAAATATCAGTCTCTCTTATCTTGGCTTTAGTGATCTTGGAATGAAGCTCATAAAAGTTAGCTATCAAGTTGAAAATATGTTTATTATATGTAAAATGTCATTATAATTAATGGGTCCTTTTATTAATAACCTTTTACATGTTATCACATTCTGTAAGGATTGTGTTTTAAGTGTTCTCACATAGACATTGACTTTTAATATAGGTAGAAGACTTTTTGAATCTTTCCACACAGCTGTCTGGATTTCATATTTGTATTGACAAAGGGACTTTTGATGCCATCAGCCTTAATCCTGACAATGCAGTTGAAAAGAGGAAGCAATATGTGAAATCTCTCTCCAGGGTGTTGAAAGTAAAAGGCTTTTTTCTAATAACGTCATGTAATTGGACCAAGGAAGAATTGCTAAATGAATTCAGTGAAGGTAAATGACTATGTAGTGTTTAAATGTGTGCTTACTTCAGATTTCACGTACTTAGGTTTTCTCCTCTCTTTGTGTTACAGTGTTTTGCTTTTCTGTTTGTGGGAATTGCCTGCTTTTTTCTCTGTTAATGACTTTGACAATAACATTTGACTGTATATACAAAGCACAGAGAAATAACATTGGTTGACATCCAGAGATCTTTTAAAAAATTTTCCAAGAAATCCTGGCAGTTAAGTACTAAAATTTATGAGCCTGTAAAAATTAAGGTCTCAGCCTGGGCAACGCGGTAAAACCCCATGTCTGCTAAAAATACAAAAAATTAGCTGGAGTTGGTGGCATGTGCCTGTAGTCCCAGCTACTTGGGAGGCTGAGGTGAGAGGATTGCATAAGCCCAGGGAGCGGAGGTTGCAGTGAGCCGAGATCACGCCACTGCATTCCAGCCTGGGTGACAGAGTGAGACCCATTTAAACAAACAAACAATAAATAAATATTAAGTTCTCTATTTGAGCTATACAATCTTTTTTTTTTTGAGATGAAGTTTCACTCTTGTTGCCCAGGCTGGAGTGCAGTGGCTTGATCTTGGGTCACTGCAACCTCCGCCTCCCAGGTTCAAGTGATTCTCCTGTCTCAGTCTCCCAAGTATCTGGGATTACAGGCGCATGCCACCACGCCCAACTAATTTTTGTAGCTTTAGTAGAGATGGGGTTTCATCATAATGGTCAGGCTGATCTTGAACTACTGACCTCAGGTGATCATTTGCCTCGGCCTCCCAAAGTGCTGGGATTATAGGCATGAACCACCTCGCCCAGCCACAATGTTTTATTTAAGGTATATAATCTATTATTTATAGACTCAAACAAAAGCACATATATTGTGCTTCTGACTTCAGTGCACTGATTTACTGGCAAATTCATAATAATGCAAATGGAAGAAGTACTTTTGTCTTACATGATGAGAGTTTTAATTTTATGGATACTTTAGCTGTCTTGCCCTAGTGGTCATTTAAGTATTCAGGGATTATAGAACAATTCTTGTTTTCAGAGGATACAAAACAATGATTTTTAAGATTACACAGAGTTAAAATGTGTGGAATTGATTGAAGATTCTGGGGCTGAGGCAGGATCCTTTTTTGCCTAGTTAGCAAAGTGTAATTAGTGCAGTGTCTACTTAGGGGAGATCTTGTGAGAAATGAGAATCTGTAATCTACACAAAGAATATTTTGAGTTCTCTGGCAGACTGTTCCTTGCATTTTTTAAGAAATATTTTATCTGCCAGTTTGTTCATGTAGTGCACAGCCATTTCTGGAAATGTATCTTGAGAATCTACAGATATTTGCTTGTTTTCTCCTTAGAATCCTTTTAGATTAAGTTTTTTTTTCCTCCCTTTTCTTTTTTATTCCAGATCCTGCACTTTTTTCTTTTCTTTTCTTTTTTTTTTTTTTGGATAGAATAGGAGAAATTTTCAGGGTGAAGTCTTGGGTAAATAATATGTTACTCAATATTTGGTTAAATTTTGAATCTCAGTTGTTACAAGCTAATGGGAGGTGAATTACCTCAAGAGAGTAGTTTACTGTGCACCATTATTTATAACCACACTGCATATACCTTATTTTAGTTTGTTTTCTTTTTAGTATTAAGGGAACAGGCTAGGAGAACACTTAACACATGTCCTTTTGTGTGTGTTCAATGGCTTTGACAGATTACTTAATGTAAAACCTGAAGTGTTTGAGGCTTGAAATGTGAGCTTATGGCTTCGTTACTATTGCCTCTGGAAAACAAGAATTATATGTGATTTATTGTCTTTTATTTCATGCCATTTATTTTATTATCCTCCATGTTAAATTTGTTTCCTTTAGAACTGTTGAGGCCCTGTATCAATAGGCTTTTCCTCTTCCTGAACCTTGACAGTTTTAATAAATGCTCAGAGTTACACTGTGTAGGGCAAGTTTCTTTTCTGGTTTTTAAATACAGGTGTTCTTTTTTACTCCTAGAACCAGCAGACAAAAACATATTTGTCTGTCTTTGATAATGAGGAACAGACTTTAGCCTGGTTAGAGTACTTAAAAATGTGTCTGTGTCTGAAAACTATTGAGTAAACTCTTTATGTTCAATTTTGGAGCTAAATACAGAATTTAAGTGAAATGTTATAACGGGAAATGTTATATAAATAGTTATATACAATTGAAAACATTTTTTAGGCATGAGTCCCTTAGAAAATGGTATTTGGAGTTAGATACGGGAAAGTAACAGAATACACTGCTGCACGCGTCATTGCCAAAGGTCTTGTTTCTGACTACTCAAATTGGCTGCCACATTCTCTTTGCATAGAATAAAGCTTGTTTCACCAATCTTTTAAGGTTCTTTTCTTATTTGAAATATAAATGTTCATAAAACTGTTGAAACAGATCTTTCATTTTTTTCCATGATACTCCTGATTATACAAATACTTTGTGTTATCATTTGTTTTCCCGAGGGTTACCTGGAATCACTTGCCTATGTTCTAGTTTGATGTCCAAGGGACTTGACTTGACGGCAGCAAAAGAACAAAAACAGTAACCACCCATCTTACTTTAGAAGTAATTTAAAGGAGTCTTTCTGAACCTATTCTGGTTTGGGGAGCTGTCCTTTAAAAAAAAAAAGTAATTCAAATTTATTATTTAAATAATTGAAAAATATCAATAACATCAACATATAAATATACAGATTAAAATAATTAAAACAATTTGTTTACCATCAGTGGAGTACAACTGCTATTAATATTTTTGGTGTATTCTATCTTGAAATATAATAATTCCAATTCCATAGGGTTAGTTCAAGGAGTTAAAAAGTTAGTCCTGGAAAATTTATACAGGCAGAAAATTTGTATTATTAAACATCCAAAGCATTTGTAAAATTTTTGAAAACAAATATGAGTGTATAACTATGTATGTACCCAACACAATGCCTGCATTTTCCAGCATTAAGATACATCATATTATTTTATTAAAAGGAATGTCCTAATTTGGAAGTTTTCTTACAATAAGCTTTTGATAAGCATTTTAATATTTAGTTATTAATATTTGGTGAAATTAGATGAAGAACATGAATTAGGATGTATAATGAAACAGTATGATAGACCAATTGATGCAATAATATAATTTCTTTTTTTTTTTCTTTTTTTTTTGAGACAATCTCTCTATTTCACTCTGTTGCCCAGGTTGGAGTGCTGTGGCAGGATTTCAGCTCCCTACAGCCTTGACTTCTGGGCTCAAGCGATTGTTCCACTTCAGCCTCCTGAGTAGCTGGAACTACAGGCGCACATCATCGTGCCCAGATAATTTTTATATTTTTAGTAGAGACAGGATTTCGCCATGTTGTCCAGGCTGGTCTTGAACTCCTGGGCTCAAGTGATTCTCCCACCTGGGCCTCCCAAAGTGCTGGGATGAGAGGCCTGAGCCACTCACTGCACCTGGCCAGTATACATCATTTTAAACATTTTTTTCTGTTTACAGGAGTTATTTGAGCTCAAAGCATGGAAATTTAGGAAATACAGAACCCCACCCTTGCCTCAAGAAAAAAAAATTCCAAAACTAATAAATCCATCAATGAGGGAAACCTTGATTGGCATTTTATTTTACTTTAATTTTTAAATTTATTTTGAGACAGAGCCTGGTTCTGTTGCCCAGGCTGGAGTACAGTGGCATAATCTTGGCTTACCACAGCCTCCATCACCCAACGATCTCCCACCTCAGCCTTCCAAGTAGCTGGGACTACAGGTGCACCGATGCAGGTCACCACAACAGCTTTTTTTTGTATTTTTTGTAAAGATGGGGTTTCACCATGTTGTCTAGGCTGGTCTCAAATTCCTGGCCTCAAGAGAGCTGCCCACCTTGGCCTCCCAAAGTGCTGGAATTGTACCATGTGTGGCTCTGGTTGGCATCTTAGTAAATGACCTTACAGCATTGTTTTATTTTATTTTATTATTTTAATCAATTAATTTTTTGAGATGAAGTCTTGCCCTGTTGCCCAGGCTGGAGTGCAATGGTGCGATCTCTGCTCACTGCAACCTCTGCCTCCCGAGTTCAAGCAATTCTCCTGCCTCAGCCTCTCAAGTAGCTGGGACTATAGGTGTGAGTCACCACACCCAGCTGATTTTTTGTATTTATAGTGGAGATGGGGTTTTGCCATGTCGGCCAAGCTGGTCTTGAACTCCTGACCTCAGGTGATTTGCCTGCCTTGGCCTCCCAAAGTGTTGGGATTACAGGTAGGAGCCACTGCACCTGGCCTTTTTAAAAGCAAAACAATAAAACATTTTATTTTATAGTTTAGAAAAATACAACACTACATTCCGCCCCCCCCCCGCCCCTTTTTTTGAGTTGGAGTTTCACTGTTATTGTTCAGGCTGGAGTGCAATATCCGCCTCCCGGGTTCAAGTGATTCTCCTGCCTCAGCCTCCTGAGTCGCTGGGATTACAGGTGTGTGCCATCATGCCTGGCTAATTTTATATTTTTATTAGAGATGGAGTTTCTCCATGTTGGCCAGGCTGGTTTCAGCCTCCCAACCTCAGGTGATCCTCCCGCTGTGGCCTCCCAAAGTGTTGGGATTACAGAAATGAGCCACTGCGCCTGGCTGGAAAACACTAGATTATCTTATTTGGATATTTCCAGAATCACAGTGAATTTGATGGGAGTGTGGGTGGTCATTGGTATAAGTAAGTAATCTCTGCATAGAACTCAGGATCATGATAGAGGTAACTTGATAGCCTATCTCATTTAGTAAGTGGTAAAGCTGAGAATTGAACCTAGGATTTTAGATTCCAAGTTAATTTTTTTTAAAACTATACTGTGATGCTTTGAAAGTTATTAGTTCTGGCCGGGCATGGTGGCTCATGCCTGTAATCCAAGCACTTTGGAGGCCAAGGCGGGCGGATTACCTGAGGTCGGGAGTTCAAGACCAGCCTGACCAACATGGTGAAACCCCGTCTTAAAAAAAAAAAAGAAGTTATTAGTTTCTTGTCTTCCAGGCCCTTTATTAGTTTAGTTTGAGTCTTCATTTTTGTTATAAATTATTGTTTTTAATTCTACTGAAATACATATAACATCATTTTATAACCATTTTTAAGTGTACACTTCTGTGGTATTAAGTACACTTAAATTTTTGTGCAATTGTCATCACCATCCTTCTCCAGAACTTTTTCATCTTCTACAAATTCATTTATATTTCCATGTTATTTTGCCTTTCTGTATTAAATGGTCTTATATGTGTAGTGTGAATTAATTAGATTACTACATATAAAGCACTCAAAATAATGCCTGGCACATAGTAAGAATTCAACACAGGGCGAGGCGATGTGGCTCACGCCTGTAATCCCAGTACTTTGGGAGGCTGAGGTGGGTCTATCACTTGAGGTCGGGAGTTCCAGACCAGCCTGATCAACATGGCGAAACCCTGTCTCTACTAAAAATACAAAAAATTAGCCAGGTGTGATGGCGTGTACCTGTAATTCCAGCTACTCGGGAGGCTGAGGCACGAGAATCGATTGAACTCAGGAGGCAGAGGTTGCAGTGAGCTGAGCTTGTGCCACTACACTCCAGCCTGAGTGATGGAGTAAGACTCCGTCTCAAAAACAAACAAACAAACAAAACTTGACACATGCCAGCTGCTTCCTACAACCGAGGTGATAGAGGCTAATAGAGATACAGCTTTGCAGGGATGATAAACAGAAAGTGGAGGAAATGGGATGTGAATGGAAAGCCTGTTTTTTGCAATTTGTTTTTGGTCTTGTCTTTTCCTTGTTAAATTCAAAGTGATTTTGGGTGTGCATACATATGCTGTATATACATAGTAGAATTGAAAAATCGTGAAATGAAATTCAGCACAATATAGAGTTTGGAATCATCATTTTATAATGGGTTTAAAAGTACAGTGTTAATGCATGTATTTAAATAAATGTAACTATGAGATTCAATCTTTAATAAAGATATTTTAATTTTGTCTGACAGGATTTGAACTTTTCGAAGAGCTGCCAACACCCAAGTTCAGCTTTGGAGGCAGATCTGGAAACAGTGTAGCAGCATTGGTTTTCCAAAAAATGTGAGACTTTCTTGGACAAATTCAGGTAGCTACACAGAATCTACACAGCAAAGTTACCCTGACACAGAAAATCCATGTGCAAATAAATGCTTAGTAAGTACACAGGAGGCGCATGTTGAATAGAGTATAATGGATTGGTAAAAGAAAATAATAATCATGAGCACCTAAGTGGTTGGGTTTTAGAGATCAATCAAGAATAATTTTTAATTTTCTTTTGTGTTTGAAATGTAAATAGTTTTCTTTTTGATTAAAAAAATTTCCTGTAATGGCTAAACAGTTAAAAACTTTAAAGCAGTAAATGAGTTTATAGAAAGCATGTGTTCTTGATTTTTGTGCCTTCGTAAAGTTGGATTGAATATAACTACTTATGAATATTTGATCAAATTATTCCAGCACCAGAATAATAAGCAAACAACTTTCTTAGTATTTTGTTAGACTATTTATGAAATATAACAAGAAATACTATTTTGTGTTGGATGGTGGTTATTTTTTAAATTAATTAATACCTGGGAAAAGGCCTCTTACTTTATGTATATAATTAAACAAAATCAGAGAAATGTATCAGTTGCTCAAAAGTTACCAAGCCTGCATTTTGTAGCTGTGGTCTTCTACACACTCTAAGGGTTAAACAGGTAGTAGAAAGAAAGAGAACTAAGGGATATTATTATTTACTAGAGTTATGTTAAGTTGTCTTATTAAGTAATTGAATCTTTTCAATATCTTCTTGAGGTATGTATTGCTCCTTCTTGTTTCTACCTATAAGAAAAATGAAACTGAGAGAAGTGATGTCACTTTGATGAGGTCAAACAGTACAGGATGGAGCCAGGATTTTTATCTGGGTCTGTCTGACTTTAAAACACATTCTCTTCTCCTAGCATATTCTGCCTCACAGGTGTGAAGTCTCTGCTTTATAGCATTTACAGTTCAGCTGGAGACCTATGATTATTACATATAAAGTTCAGTTAGAAAAGATGGGTAGTTATTTTGTTAGTGTCCTTCTGTAGAGTTTCAGAATAGCGGTCAGCTAACTCTGTCTCATATCATCCTTCATTACTTTTCCCCATCTTCCTACTCAAAGACTTGCCTCTATTAAGAATTTTGTCATTCTTCTGTGAAAGGGCAGTGTAAGTTATATAAGCCTGCAGCAATACATCCACAAAGATGCTGTAGTTGGTGGCTAATTTAGCAAGAGAAACAATTTATTAATGTTTTTGAAAAGATAAGGCATATTCATACTTAATACCATTTTGTATTTGTGGTAATATTTTAATATTGGAGCCATAATACAAATTTTTACATAATTTTTTGATGATTTTCAACTTTGTGGGCCTATTGGGTAACATAACTAACAGAATTTTTGTTTATTTGGCAAATGTTACTCCTGTATTGAATAAGTCTAACATTATGTCCTTTTTCTTTTTAGGGAGGGGTAGGTGGGGAAGTGAGTTTTATATTTAGATCAACATTGTTCAGCCATTAAGACAAGATAGTTGAAGACATGTATGTGGACTTTAAACAAAAATAACATTTTTTGAAAAGCTTTTATTTTCAACATGTAAAAAGTGAGAAATTACTTCAAAATACATGCAATTTAAATTTTTTACAAAATTGCGTTGATTTTATAAGATAGCATATCTTTTTTTTTTTTTTTAATAAAGATGAGGTTTCACCGTGTTGGTCAGACTGGTCTTGAACTCCCAACATCAGGTGATCCGCCCGCCTTGGCCTCCAAAGTGCTTGGATTACAGGCATGAGCCACCACACCCGGCCGATAGCACATCTTAAACTGTAGAAAATTTCATAGTTTTTGAGATCTGGTCTTTGTTGTTTTTTTCCCACATAATATTCTTTTATTTCAAATATAGTTAAGTACTCTTTTAGGATTTTGAGTTAAGTATATGCTATTTTAATGCACTAATCCTGCAGACTAGGCTTTCTGTGTGACTAGGCTGAGATGTTGAGTTTGATTCACAGAAAGCTTGGAATGGTTGTTTGTTGAAAAGCTTTTCGAGTCATTATTTGGGGCATGTTTATGCCATTTGCAAAGGTGAAGTTTTTTTTTAATCATAGAGCTTTTGATAAGATTAGGAAAAGGAAGTCGTCATCTCTTCTTATTACTGTAATCCTGCTGGAAGCTAGCCTGTTTAGGACTAAAACCAGAACAAATAGAAGATAAAAAAATGCCAATAAGAAATTAATATTTTCATATAATACCAAACTGTTAAAAACCAGGTCAACACATATCCCCAGGTTCCTGAAACAAACCATAAATACATTATTTAACTTATCATTGTTAAATTGTATAAATATGTGGGTAACTGTGACAGAAATTATGTAGTTATAAAAAGGAGCAGTAAGTTATGTAGTGAATTCTGTTTTCTGTGGATTAGAAGTTGGAATTGTAATTTCATTTAATCAAAAGACACTTATTTTGAGGAAACTTGTTTGAAATGCAAACGAGATTTCTCTGTGGAGCCTGCACAGAATTGTTGCTTTTCATTATGATGTTATTGCTGTATAACAGGCCACTTCTGTGTGTAGGAAGTGCGTATGCAAGTCCAAAGGGAATTGAGGCCTGAATGGGTGGGTTACACCAATTAACAAATAGAAAGTTTTCAGTACATTTTGTTTTAAGCCAGGTGCACAAGTTAGAGTTACTTTTTGGGACTGGTATTTATGTATGTGAGAATCAAACCTGATATCACTCTTGGCAGCCTGACTAGAGCCATTTAAAAATAAGTACAAACTGTCCTTGAATGATTTTTTTCCCATTGTAGTAGCACTGAGTTTTCCTTTTTTCTTCATCTGTGGTATGCTTACAATCTTCTGGATTTTTTTTTTTTTTTTTAAGAAATAAGGGAGCTAAGTATATACAAAAGACTTTCTATCTTTTTATGAGTCATGTGCTTCGGTGGACTGACTGACTTTTAAATTTCTATGATACTGTAATGCAGTACTGTATGTTGACCTCAGTTCACTTTTATCCAGAGTATAACAGAAACCTCAATTTTTAAGGAACCTGCATTAGTAGTTAAGTTTCACATGGCCTTGAAATAATTTTCTTCAAATTGGTATACAGAGAAATAGCATATTCCTGCCTATGTTAATGACTTTCATTTATGTTCTTTTAAGTAATCTTATTTTATGAATTGTGTGTGTGTATGTGTGTGTCTCTCTCTCTGTCTGGTGTCCTATAATGAAAATCTGTACAAATGTGAACAGTTTGTCTCCAGGGGAGAGCCCTGGGGTTTGATTTCCTGTTTTTGGCTCCATAAGCTAAAGTGTATGTACTCCTGGACAGCCCTCTGCTTTGAGAGTATGAGACCAAGTGTCTTGTGTTCCACAGTAGTAACCTCTTTAGCTAATTGTGTGTCTGTGTGTGGGAGGGGGCTGTTGATGGGCTCTGAAAGAAGTCTTGTCTTGTATACTTCACTGAATGAAGGCTGCCCGTGACCTAGAGCTTGATTGTGGGAGGTGAGGAGCATATATGGCTGAAAGACAATTGCATAGTGGGAAAAAAATTAGGAAATCTTTACATTTCTCTTGGTTAGATGTCCATAGAAGAAGGGGGAGCTCATCAGCATGTTTTATTAACAGTTAATGGAAGAAAATTAATGCTAATTTATTCTTCATATACACCATGCAATTTGTTAGAAAAGTAAAAGAATAGTTTGAAATTCTTTGGTCAATTGATGGATTTCTATGTTCGGGGCATAGAAATGAAACTCAACATCAAGCAGACAAATACCCAAGCCCACAGGCTACATAAATGCTGAATAAAACCAGCTCTACAATGGAACCCTGAAAAGCGCTGGGTAAGAAGCCTAATGAATGATTGAATATGACCTTAGCAAAATCCCTGGAGTGTTGTTGAAAGATCATTCATTTCCAGCTTAGATGTCAAGATGGGCTCCAGTAACCAGGAAAAAAAGAGAGCTTGAGTCAGTACTTACTGAGTTTTAAAAATCTTTTACAACACGGTGCATTAGACTGATCATTAAAAGGACTTCTCTAGCTGAGTTTTGAGCTGTCACTATAGTTTAGGCCCAGGGAAATAAACTTAAAAAGATAGGAATAATTCCTAAGACATGAATGTATCAATATCCTATCCTGCTTTTATGGAGTAGAACTTCAAAAACTGAGATGTGTAGGCTGGCAGAATGTACTTTTGTCATGCTGATACCATTGTAAAAAAGACTTACAACTAGGAGATCAATTGAGCCCTCAAGTATTTGCAAATTACTTGCGTAGCTTGTTAGAAGAAGAAATAAAAAGCCAAAGTCTACATTTTTGTTTTCAAAAGAAATGATTTCTTTGTTTTCTGAAGAGATGAGAAATGATAAATTCTTCCATGTTCTATTATTACTGTACCATATCAGCAAATGATAAGTATTTTAGTGAGTGATCTTTATTATTCATGCTATCTGGAAGCATCTTAAGAAAAGCAAATCTAATACATTGGTTTTCCCAAATATGTAAAAATTTACACATAATCCGGCAGTTAGTATTGAGTAGGTTAGGAAAAAATACGAAAATACTCTGGTTGAATAAGGGGACTATGAACTGTATTTCTCACTTTTCATTAATATATTACAGATCAGGCAGTTTATCATCAATGACTATAGCAGAATTGAAATGGTGTGGGATGGCTGTAGTTCCCCAGCTTTTTCCTGCCTTACTGCTGCATAGAGGAGGGAATCGTCGGGAGGAAGAGGCTAAATGTAGAACAGTGTGGGTGCTGTCAGTTCACATTTTCCTCCTAACCCTTCTGCTAATAGGAAAATGTCAGGCCTTTGTTCCCATCTAATTTTAGTACATCCTGGCTAAAAAAATGTTAGGATGAAAAAATGTTAGGATGATTTCCAACCGTAGAACTTTGAGGGGTGGAGTCGAGGAAGGAAGAGTGGAGGAAAGAGCAGTTTATACTCCATATCCGTCTGCCTTGCTGCAACAGCAGCTAGCCCCTACTCTGTTGATTTTGGTAATGGAATAAATTTAGATGCATCGAAACAGTGATAATTAGGTTTTCCTTATATGATCTCAATAAGAAGCCTAGTTGGTGTCTGAATGGGGAAAAATTATAATATGGTATTTAATAAAGCATACTCGGTGGAATTAAAGAGCTATATGCAAGCTTTGGAAGAAAGGCCTGAAATTGTGAGTGAAAACTGCATGTGGTGCTATTTATAAATAGAACCTTAGAGATCTATTTGTGTTTCAGTGAAACTGCTTTTATACTGTTATTTTGAATGACGGTAATATTTTGATTTTTGGGAAGCAGTCATAAGCAAGGCACACAAGGCTGAGCTGTTTATCCCCTCTATAAACCCCAGCAGGCCTACAGGGAAAGCCCAGATTCAGTGAGAGAGCCAGTTGGATCAAACAATTGATAATATAGTTTGTTCAAGAGATAGGACAGAATTCTTCTTGGCTTTGTAATTGGAAGTAACAATTGTTGTGGTTATTATTTAATTAAAAAGTAATTAACTGGATTAAACTGAAAGGGCAATTCTGAATACTAGAGCTGTCTACGAAATAAGCTGTCTTCCCCCATTATTCAGTTAGTGAGCTAAGGTTTCCTATTGGAATTTGTATGATGAAGAGGTTATGTAGCAGAAGTAAGATCATTTCATTACTTGCAATGAACTAAGCAGATTATTTTCTGAACCTTGAAATTCAGTTGAATTTATTTTGGTTCTTTTCATTTTATAACTGCAGGTAATTGTTAAAATCTGTTAGGCGATAGTATAGATGTCAAACAAATTATTTTTGAAAATATTAAGTTGTGGAGAAAAAATGATTAGGTGTAGCCAAGTCACTTTCCTTTTTTGGTCTTCAGTTTTTCTCTCCATAAAGCAAGGGCACTTAGGTGATATTTAAAGTTCTGTATCCTTGTCAGCTCATGTTGCCATAATAAAATACCATAAACTCGGTGGCTTAAACAACAGAAATTTATTTCTAGAAAGTTAGTTCTGAAGGCTGGAATTCCAAGATCATCATGCTGGCAAGGTAGTTTTATTTTAAGGCCTCTTCTCTAGGCTTATAGGTGACTGCCATCTCCCTGTGTGTCTACATGACTTCTTTGTGTGAAGTGGGGTTGGAGGAGAGAGAGAGCACATAAGCTCTTTGGTGCCTCTTCTTATAAAGAGCACTAACCCCGGCCGGGCATGATGGCTCACGCCTGTAATCCCAGCACTTTGGGAGGCCAAGGAGGGCAGATCACCTGAGGTCAGTAGTTTGAGTCCAGCCTGGCCAACATGGCAAAACCCTATCTCTACTAAAAATACAAAAATTAGCTGGACGTGGTGGTGCATGCCTGTAGTCCCAGCTACTGGGGAGGCTGAGGCAGGAGAATTGCTGGAACCCAGGAGGTGGAGGTTGCAGTGAGCTGAGATCATGCCACTGCACTCCAGCCTGGGCGACAGAATAAGACTCAAGACTCCATCTCAAAACAAAAACAAAAACAATATAAAGAGCACTAACTCCATCCTGAGGGCCTCACTCTGATGCCCTCCTCTAACCTTAATTACTTTACAAAGGTCCTATCTCCAGATACCATCACATTAAGGGAGGGGGGTCAGGGCCTCAATATGTGGATTTTAGGAGAAATCCAACATTCAGTCCATAATACTCCTGAAATTGATTGAGGCTTAGAAAAAGCCCTACAAAATAGGCTTCTAGTATAGCTGTCCCTCAGTATGCACGAGGGACACTGGGACCACCCACTTATAACCAAATCTATACATATGTGAGTTTTGCATCCCAAGAATATTGTATTCCTGATCTGAGTTTGACTGAAAAAAGCCAAGTATAAGTGGACCCACATAGTTGAAACCTATGTTGTTCAAGGGTCGCCTGTATTTATGGGGAGACTGAATACTCCATTTGTTAACTATCAGTTGTTAGTAACTTGATGGTTCTTTTAAACCAAAGTATCTGTACTCATATATACATAAAATATTTGAAGCAGTCAGATGAGTATTCAGTCTAAAAAAATCTAAATTATCTTTGTTCATGTTTTCTTAAACTTTGAATTTGAGTATTTTCTCTGATACGTATTTGATAAGTTTGTATGCATTTGACCAGAGGATTTTTTTTGAGATAGGGTCTCACTCTGTCACCCAGGCTGGAGTGTCATGGTGTGATCATGACTCACTGCAGCTTTGACCTCCCAGGCCAAGCAATCCTTCTGCCTCAGTCTCCCTAGTAGCTGGGAGTACAGGTGCATGCCACCATGTCAGGCTAATTTTCCTATTTTTTGTAGAGATGCGGAGGGGTCTCACTATGTTGCCTAGGCTGGTCTTGAACTCTGGAGCTCAAGTGATCCTCCTGCCTCAGCCTCTCAAAGTGCTGAGATTACAAACTTGAGCCACTGTGCCTGGCCTAGAAATATGCAGGAAATTCAGAAATTTACATCTCATTGTTTAGTCCACTTCCACTTTTTTTTTTTTTTTTTTTTTTTGAGACAGATTTTCGCTCTTGTTGCCCAGGCTAGGGTGCAATGGTGCCATGTCATCTCACCGCAACCTCCGCCTCCCGGGCTAAAGCGATTCTTCTGCCTCAGCCTCCCAAGAAGCCTCCCAAGAAGCTTACAGGCATGCGCCACCCCGCCTGGCTAATTTTAGATGTTTAGTAGAGACAAGATTTCTCCATGTAGGTCAGGCTGGTCATGAACTCCCAACCTCAGGTGATCCGCCCGCCTCGGCCTCCCAAAGTGTTGGGATTACAGGCCTGAGACACTGTGCCCGGCCTTTTCCACTTCAATTTTTAAAATAGATTGAGATCAGGATTGGGCCTTAGGAAAATTGTAATAAATTTGAGGAATCTCCCCAGTATGGTTTTGTTTTTTTTATATTAGACACAGACTACACACAGATGACCTAATTTGCCAGTCCCAGGCATCTACCATCTCATGCCACATAGAGGCCATGCTTGAGTATAGTATATGGGTCTGTCTTTCTTATGCCCCATGCCTCTCCAGGCTACTCTCAGTTTGTCTCTATAACTGCCTACTTCCCCAGTGAAATTGATGTATGTTAAAGGTGCTAGCAAATTGCCTTCTGTATAGTAGGTACTTAAGGTTGGTTTCCCTTCCCTGCATTTCTTTGAAACAGCTTGGAGAGAGAAGCAGTGGTTTAGACCCTGCATATTAGGAATGTGAGTATTAGGTGAGAAATGTGAAGCAGCTTAGCGGGATTCCTAGCACACACCAAGGCCAAATCAAGGGTCTTTCCCTAAGGACCCTTCTTCCCATGGAGCTAATATGTTTAATTGTTAAAACTCAGTGCCACAGTTTTAGTATATTCAGTTCCATTGCAGACATTTGTGTTCTAGGAGTGATTAAATGAGTGAAGAGAGGAGGAGTGCTAGATAAGTGAGAAGGAAAGTTTAGAATAGGTAAGCCTTTTAGAACTTCTTAGAAATCATACTGTATAGCTGCTTCTTCCTTAGTCTCTAGCTGGGGCTGGTACTGAAGCACTTATTTATTTATTTTTTTAATAGACCAAGTCTCACTGTGTTGCCTGGGCTGGACTCAAACTCCTGGCCTCAAACAGTTCTTCTGCCTCAACCTCCCAGTGGAGTAGCTGGGACTCCCACTGTGCTGGGCTTGAAGTACCTTTTCTTTTTCAATCCCTTAAGAAATAAGGATCAGATATTATAATGCCAGATTTTCATGAAATGTCCTTTATGATGTATCAGCAGAGATTAAGAATACCCCTCAGATTTAGATCATTATCTAAGTGGTAAATTTTTTTTTTTTTTGAGATAGGGTCTCGCTGTGTCACCCAGGTTGGAGTGCAGTGGTGCAATCATGGCTCATTGCAACCTCAATCTCCTGGGCTCAAGTGATTCTCCCACCTCAGCCTCCCTAGTAGGTGGGACCACAGGCATGTCCCACCGCACGCAGCTATTTTTGTAATTTTTGCAGAGACAGGGTTTTGCTGTGTTACCCAGGCTGGTCTTGAACTCCTTGCCTCTAACAATCCTCCCACTTTGGCCTCTCAAAGTGCTGGGATTACAGGTGTGAGCCACCACGCCTGGCCTCAGCAATTTTTCACTAAGAAATGCAGGTATGATGGGGAAAAATGTTAATGTGAATGCATTTGAATTGAAACCAAATGGACAAAGATATGGTATATCTTCCTTCATTAGGTCTGAGTGCCAAGGCATTCCAAGTGACATCAGACAAAGGAACCAAGAGCATGTTCCCATGGGATCATGCATTAGGAAGCTGGTAGTATTGGGTTTAATGAAAGTGTTGAATTGGATTTGGGTCTTGTATTGGCCATTTAGGAAGCAGTGGGCTAAGATTTTATAATTGATTTCTACCTTACATCATCCAGATTTGATTTCCTTGATCAGTGACTCAGGTTTATTTTCTTTGCTTTAAGTTAACAGTGCTGTTCACAGTGACATTTTCAAGTTTGATGTTGAGTAATACTTTAGTTTATCTGATTTGTCCTTAGTTTAGCACTAAGACCAGTGTAGTGTGTAAAAAGTATGGTGAATCAGTTGTTTATGCTACTCTAGAAAACATTTGGTTTGGCCAGTCGCGGTGGTTGACACCTGTAATCCTGGCACTTGGGAGGCCGAGGCAGATGGATTGCCTGAGCTCAGGAGTTCGAGACCAGCCTTAGCAACATGGTAAAACCCCATCTCTACTGAAATACAAAAAATTAGCCAGGCGTGGTGGCGCGTGCTTGTAGTCCCAGCTACTTGGGAGGCTGAGGCAGGAGAATTGCTTAAACCCAGGAGGCAGAGGTTGCAGTGAGCTGAGATTGCGCCACTGCACTCCAGCCTGGGCGACAGAACAAGATCCTGCCTCCAGAAAAAAGAAAAAGAATACCTTTGGTTTTTCAGGTTTATTTCTTTAACCTTTGTATTGGTGGTTATATGAATATCTCAATGTCTAGAAGGCTTAGTATAACGACTGTAGATATGTTGGCCATAGCCATATTGCTTTCTCTAGTTAATTCTAGAGTGTTGTAGTCTTTGAACCATTTTAAGAGAGTTATACAGAGTTGAGGTCAATATGATATGATGTACTTCTTTAGGACAGAACATAAAGCGTCTTTACATTAGGTAGTTTAACAGTACAGTGGTTGACTCACTTGGTTTTAATCAAGGTGTTTTTGTTTTGCTTTGTTTTTCTGTCCCTTGCAAAAGTTAAGAGAAGTTGTAAGCTAGTAATTAAAATAGCAAGCTAACTTCTCATTCATATCAATTCTTTTGTATTTTAGGTATAGTTAAACTATAGCTGCAGGTTACACACATACACAATCAGCAAGCTAGTCTCTCTCAGAACATTCATGGATATGAATTCAAACAAAAGATCTTTGCTTTTGGTTAATATAATAGATTGATGAACTGCTGAGGAGAGTTAAGAAATTCACGGGCTAGTATATAGGCTAAGTGTTCTTTTCATACTGCTCCCAGGAATGTTCTACCCTTTAGAACTAGAGACTGATTTCTTTTCTTGACATTTTAAATCCAAAGGATTGAGCCTTTAGATTGGGTTTTTAAGCTCTGCGAAATCACCAACTGTATCTAGTTTTAGTTTCCTTTTTACCTAATGAAAATAAAATTTACTCAGTTTCATTTTTAGGGGGAAAGGCAAGAGAGCAGTAGCTTTGAGCATATCACTAGGGATGAATTAAAAACAGATTTTTCTTGAGGCAATGACTCAATGGCAGATAGTCGACGAGAAAAATTAAATTTTGAACTTGTGTCTCAGATACTGAATGTGAATTCCACTAAAGAATATTTGAGAAAAAAAAGTTGAAATGGTTTCATTTGAAGATGGTAACATAAACATTTAGCCTGGTCTACAGTTGAAATATTTTGTAGATTAAATGCAATTTATAATATAGCAATATGAAAATACTGTAATTTGTTTTTAGATATGTTTTCGGTGGGGTAACTGAAGCAAACTAGAGAACTACCATGTTATAATGATAATAATTAGAGTCTACTTCATATAAGATCATAAACTGTTTAGGGATTATGCTTTTGAACCTTAGCATTAGAATAATAAAATAGGTTTAGTAAGTTTTACATATGCCATTTACTTTGAATGTAGATAGTGAAAAGCCTTTATTACACTTTTTTTTAAAGCTTTTTATTTACCATACATAAACTTTTAAATGTTTGTTATTCATGCTTGTGTTTTCTTGTAGCTACTATTAACTTTGAAAAAAAAAGATAATATGAAGTTGAAATAAGTTTTAACTGTTACTCTGTTCTTTTTAGCTTACTTTACCAGAGCTCTTCCATCCAGTGTGTTGCAAGCGTGACATTTGCTGTATTTTCAGCACCTGCCAACTCGGAAAGCAGGGTTTGTGCTCAGGACTTAGGCTCACAACCCATACTTTGTGGTGCACAATGCCGGCCCAGCTGGCATGCTTTCGTACCTCAATGGTGCTAGACAGTCAGTTACAAAGCTGTGTGGCTTCACATGCGCTGATCTCAGTAGTCAGTCCTCTTCAAGCTGCTTTCAACTCTTATTTTGTATCAAAAGAGTGAGATTGGTATTATTAAATTCATTGCTGAGGTTATTTTTCAATGAAATTAAATTTGTTTTATTTAGTTCTTGGATCAAAGAGTAATTTTGTCCTCAGGAACCAAATACCTCTTTAAAAAGGGGTGTGTGTGTGTGTGTGTGTGTGTGTGTGTGTGTGTGTGTGTATGTATGATACATATACATGATACATATATGTATGTATGTATATACACACATGCATGATTCCAGCCAGAGCTATAATTCATTTCTTACTTTATTCAGTGGATAAAAAGATGGAAAGGAAAGAACAGAAGGATTAATGTGTCATGCGATCCCTACATGCTAATGTAGGTAGGATTATTAGTTGTAGCTGGAAAAAGATGTGGGAAAATTTACAGAACTTTCTTTTCTGAGTAAGACATGAAAATTTGCCCCCATTATAGGTTCAGATTTTTTATTTCCAACTATAACCAGAAACTTCTTATATTTTCCAAAGAAGTATATTTTGCTAACATATTTCTAGTTACTAATCTTTTTGAAAATATTTAAGGTGGAGTTGGTGATGTCTGTCTTCCCATAATTTATTATAAGCAATTTTAAAAGGTTCTGCTTTAAAAAAGATCTTTTCAAATGCAGAAAGAACAGTGTGAAATGTGAATGACTGGCTTTTAATACAAGGGTTGTGACAAAGAGGCAGTGGCTTTTGGAAGCCAAATAAAGGGGTGAATACACGTGCATCTGCATACTGCTGTTGGGTCCAATGTGTAACATCTGACGTTTGTTTAGTTCACTTATTAGTCTAAAAAGAATAGTGTGCTATTCTCTCAAACCAGTTTATAATTTTTTTTAGTGGTGAGATCTTTTTATAACCATACATAGAGGTAGATTTGATGGGAAAAACGGAACATTTGCTGGTACTTGCTCAAGCCTCAAAGCTCAGCTCTTTGTTTGAATGTCACATTTATCTGGTTCTAAAGGCATAAAAATAAAACACCCACTGACTACCTAGGACACTCCTTAGTGCATATCAAAACCCAACCTTTATCCTTCCTGCACAAATGTGCTTAGGTGAATACTTTTATTAGCTTGTTGATACAGGTTATAGTTGGTTACACCCTTAATAAAACACACCCTTATTGTCTCCTGTGGCTTAAGAACTTGAAACTTGCAATGGGGGAGCTGTGTAATATAGAATGATATTCAGTTTATATCTCCCAGGCAGTTTTGAGTGGAAACGTGATGCATACCTTACACATAAGTGTGCCTCTATTCGGTAGTCCTCCTTTAGGGGAACTAGGATTGCTGTGTTTTATCTGTTGTTTTCATATATATTTTTTTTCTGCCCAGGCTGGAGTGCAATGGTGCAATCTTGGCTCACTGCAACCTCTGCCTCTCAGGTTCAAGCGATTCTCCTGCCTCAGCCTCCTGAGTAGCTGGGATTACAGGTGCCTGCCACCATGCCTGGCTAATTTTTGTATTTTTAGTAGAGATGGGGTTTCACTATGTTGGCCAGGCTAGTCTCAAACCCCTGACCTCAAGTGATCTGCCCGCCTCGGCCTTCCAAAGTGCTGTGATTTAGTTTTACTTTAAGACCAACATATGATGGCCCGCCACTGTGCCGGGCCATCATATATTGATCTTGAAGTAAAAGACTATAAGTAGGGCTGGGCATGGTGGCTCATGCCTGTAATTCCAACACTGGGAGGTCAAGGCGGGTGGATCCTGAGGTCAAGAGATCCAGACCATCCTAGCCAACATAGTGAAACCCCATCTCTACTAAAATACAAAAATTAGCTGGGTCTGGCGGCATTTGCCTGTAGTCCCAGCTGCTTGGGAGGCTGAGGCAGGAGATTTGCTTGAACCTGGGAGGCAGAGGTTGCAGTGAGCCGAGGTCGAGCCACTGCACTCCAGCCTGGTGCCTGGCAACAGAGCAAAACTGGCTCAAAAAAAAAAAAAAAAGACTGCAAGTGATCCCCGCATTTTATATTTCCCAGGGTATTCTCTGCCTTTATCAGGTTAGCGTTGGTTGATAATGGAAAAGTTACAAGTAATAGATTATTTATGGATTTATTCCTAAATTGGCCTATAAATTTGTGTTTAGGTGTCTGGTTGTGTGCAAAATCTGGTTTTGATTTGATTTCCACCATTTCAGATTGAAAATCAGGTAGACAATCTGTGCCCCTGCCCCTTTGCAGCTTTTACATAGCTTTAAATCCAGAATTCTACGTTTTTATCTACTCTTCTGAACTGAGCAGAACTCGAATACAACAACCTTTTGGGTAAAAGTTTTTCATAGTAAAGAACTATGGAGTTGAGCACTAATAAGTGAGGGTGTTTTATAATATAGCTGTAGGATTATTATATCATGTGGGAAGAGCGTATAGTGTGGAAAGTTAAGTGTGACGCAGGTCTTTATGTATGTATATATTTTTGGCTTTTGGAGATATAAATCTAGAAAATGAGAAGTAACTATTCATTGTTTAGTAGCATAACTTCTTAAGCAAGTACATTAGTTCTAGACAGCCTCAAGAAAGCCTCAGAACCAGAAAAACAGGCTGCCTTAAGTTGCAGAGGAGGTGTTACAGCACAGGAACTAGCCATGACCACCATCCTTGGAATGTGAAACGCAAATCATCCTGAAAGCAACAAGAATAATGGTTGTAATAATTGTTTCCAGGCTTGGGACCCTACATCTTGTTTTTTAAGTTGACCTGATGAACTAGTAATTGTAGGAATAAACTGAATGTTTGCCAGCAGGAGTCACTCTAGGCTTCCTAATAAAAAGTTAGTAAATTAAACCCTGTCCTAGAAGCTCTCAAAGGCTGAGGTGATTCTGTGACATCAGATGGCTTTAGGGAAACACTGACTCTTTCTGTTAAGTGTAGCAACATTCTCAAATTATTCCTTGGGCCTTCTTTTGTTCATCGTCGGTTCTTGGTTCTTGCTACTTTCAAGACTGGTCCTTAATGCATTTTTAAAAAGCAATGAATATGGATAAGGATATCAATATCTTAGTATTCTGCACTGTGTATATTAGCTCATTTTGGCTTTCTTAGGATGAACTGACTCTATCCCACATCATGTAACTTGAAATGAATAGACTCACATCCTTTCCACTGATTGCTGTCCATTCTAATCATGCAGCAGAACTCAGTGGAGTGAGCTGTAGTGTGAAAGGAGATGTCAGTTTATGCTTTTCTGAAAAGAATGGTCCAGTGTGATGATATTCTGGAATATTTCAACAATAGCCATGAAATAGTTTCCCAAGTGCACAAAGCTCAAGAAGTTAATTGTTCGTTTATGTTTGATACTGGGATTGAAACATTGGATTAAAACCAATTAAATGTTCCTAGAAGTAACAGAAAAAGTTTCCTGATTTATGAATAGAACCATTCAAATGGCGCAGACACAATCCATGTAAAGTAATGAGGTGTTTTGTTTTTTTGGCAAAGGAGAACACAAAACAGGCATAGGGAGTTTTAAAAAACCTCTTTCAAAATCGCTTTTTGGATACAAGGTCAATAAAATAACATACACCAGTAGGAAGGAGTACTGGGAAATCTAGGGCTTCACTTCACAAGGAAAACAATCCCCCTCCCCCAGGTGAGCAGCACAATGAAAATACTCTGCTTATTCTATCAGGGTTACATTCCTGAACTTAAGTCAACATCCTAAGTTACAGAACTAAACATGCTCTGCCTCTGCTTAGCAACCACAAATCCTTCCTTCGCCAGTTGCATGTATTTTGGATGTGGCTTCTGAAGTACACATTCCTTCATTTTGATCAGCGCCCCGAGTTAGGAAACTTGCGCTTTATTTTTCCAAAGTGTGACAACACTTCAAGTTCCCCCCCCCCAGCCCCGCCCCCGCCAGCCCGCTGTCCTGCAAGCCAGTGAAGTGATCGTTTCTTTTAAACCTCGGCACCTAACAACCCGGAAGCTTGGACGCCTGAAGCCTAGGCGGCCCAGCGTTTTCATCCCGGCTCGTGCGGGGGGCGGGGAGAGAAGCCTGTAGGGCCCCAGGCGCGGGGCCCGGGCAGCCGCTGTGGCGCGGCCCAGGCCCGGGGCCACTTCCCGCGTCCCGGGGCTTCGCAGGCGGGAGCGCGGCGAGCGGCGCGCGGCTGAGCCCGCAGGACGCCCTCTAGCCCCGCCGGCGGCGCGCCGCGAACGCCCCACTCCCCGCCCACTGGCGGCTGCGCGCACTGCACACTCGCCCGCCGCCGCACGCCGCCGCACGCCGCCTGGCTCCTGCACGCCACCGCCGCGCCGAGCACCCGGGCCCGCGACGCCGCCCGCTGAGCGCCGGGCCGAGTTCACGCAGCCGCGGTCGGGCGGCCCCACGGCGGCGGCGGGCGCTGGCGGCCTGGCTGGGGCAGGTTAAAGGGACGAGTTGCAAACACTTCAGGAAGTGACAAGTCGATTTCCTCCTCCCCAGGAGCCGCTTGTACAAAGCGCTCGGCGCCGGCAAGCGAGCGTGCGCGCGGCGGACGCGCGGCGGACAGCCCGGACGACTTGGCGAGCGCCGGCGGTGACTGCGCGGGGTCCGCGCCCGGAACGTCCCGCCGCGCACAGTAAGCGACCCGGGGCCGGGCGGCGGCGGCGGCGGCTGGGGAGCTGGCCCCGGGCGAGGTACGGGCCGTGTGCGTCCCGGCCGCCGGCTGGAGGGAGCCCGGCTTGCGTGCGCAATGGGCTTGCCTTTTTTTTTTTCTTTTTTCCTAATGTTGCTGGTTTCCTTTTTTTTCTGCCTTGTTTCGTGTTTGGGTTGGGTCGGGCGGTTTCTCCGGGCGCTCAGTCTCACCCCTGATTGCAGGCGTGGGACTTGTCAGAGCACAGGCATGGGGAGGAACCAGCCTGGCTGCGGCGGAAAAGTCTCAGCTCCCCAGGCCAGGGCGGGCGGGCACTGGGACGGCTGCGCCCGGGGGTGTCCTCTCAGCGTCTCGACTTGAGCCCGGACTCGCCGCTGCGGCGGAGGCGCAGTCTCGGGAGCCGGGCGGCCCCATTTCACCCCGAAGTTCCCGCATCGTTTGCAGGCAACTCTTTTGTTCGCGGAAGTTTGCACCCGCCACCCCCGGGATGCGGGCGCGAGGCGGCGGGCTCCGCTGCTGCTGGACTGTCCGGGGCGGTCAGAATGGGGGTGAGGGGGGCGTTCTGTCCTGGGCGGGGGAAGCCCGCGGGGTGGCCACGGCTGGGGCTTGCGGAATAGGGGCGTCCGCGCCGGCGTGGCTTTTGCACATGGCGAGAAGGGCCGTCCGGCACAGGCACACTGGTCGAGTCACATTTTTGCCAGTCTTGGATTTTGCAAGCCCGTGGGAGTCGGGTTCCCAGCTCAGGGTTTCTCTTGGTGGGGCAGAGACGAAAGAAGCGAGGACACCCAGAATCCGGGGAGGGTTTGCGGTTGGTGTTGTCCCAAGTGTGTTCTCCCCCCCCCCCCCGTGCCCCCCACGTCCCAGCCTCCAGCTCTCCACCCTGGTCTTCGGACTTGGGGAACAATGCTCGTGGTCCGGGCCGGGGCAGCAGCGACGAATCGCGCGGAATGGTTTGCCCGGGTCTCTCGCGTTCGGACACCCCCTGAAGCCGAGCTCCTTCCATCTGACCGCCCGGGCTCATTAACACGTACTGTACTTAGGACGATGGTGAACAAAGAAAAGCTCTTTGCAGCGTTTGATGAATGGGATTCTGCCTCCTATAGGCCACACTCCGAGTCTTCCATACGGTACAATCTCCGGACTCGGTGGTGTTAGGGAAGTGGCCCCCGGAGTGGGTTGCATTCCGATTCCGGGATCCTGGGGTGGGCATTTGTGCCGCCGCCTTCGCCGCCGCGCTCGCCTCGTAGGAGCGGGTGCAGATGGAGCCAGGCTGACGGTTGTTCAACAGGAACAAATGTTTGTTGAATTGTTGGATGGTGGAGAAAAGGGACTGTTTCCTATTGACTGCTGCAGGAGTTGGAATGGCATTGTTTATTGGCCTGGGAAGCCAGGCAAGCGTCTTGTGCTGCTTACAACATATTAGCAGACTTCCAAATGACATGCTAGCATATGTGTTCCCAGCAGTCCCCACCGGCTGGCAGGGAGATTCCTCCTTGCTCCAGATCCTGGACTCGTTTAAAAGATGCCACCTGGTTTGAGGACTTGGGAAGGAATGGCGTTAGCCGACCAGGTGAAACTCAGTGTTCCTTATTAAGCCAGGTTTTGGTTTCATTTTAATGTATCTACTTAAGAGTAACTTGTGTCAGTTACAGTTCTGATACTGAATCGCAGGTCTACAGGGTTTTTTTTACCCCCCTCTTTAGCTGTGGACTACATAAACAGCTACTTTTCCCAACTGATAGTCCCATTCAGTGGGAGAAGGTTTGGATCAGGATTGGTAGCCCTTGACTCTGTGTCTGCACTTGGCTGTCACCCATCATGCCACCTGGGAGTGTGCGGATCCAGCTTCCAGGTGCCTTTTCAGGTTAGAATCTAGCTAAGGAGAGGCTTGGGGAAGGCATATATTTTTTTCTTCTAAACGTACCTTCAGAGAACGAGGCGATTTGAATTCAAAAATATTTGCCCAACGACTTCTTTTTTTTTTTTTTTGAGAAGGTGAGATTCATGTGCAGCCATTTTGCTATCAAAGACAAGTTTTTAAATAGAAACTAGCAACCTCAGGGCTGCAGAAGTGGACTTGAATGTTCCAGTCTTCTCAGGACAAAGTAGAGCATCACTGTTTTGGTTCATAATGTTTTAAATCATTTTCTCCCTTCTCTTTTCAACTTAGGGTATGTTGCACAGAGCATTTTGGAAGTTTCATAAAGTTTTTTTGGAACGAGCTTTATCATACCTTATTGTCATCATGGTGGTTAGGTTTAATTGACATTTTATGGGAAGCCCTGGTATTATTTCCTGGGCTCTTTCTGTTTCCACCTTTTAGTCTTTCTCTTGCCCCTTGTTGATTCCCTCACTGTCCCCTAGCCTCCTCATCCACCCGTTCTCTTGAAGCCTAGTGGGCTTGGGTTCCTTTAAGCGGGTCCAGCGAGCAGGCGCCTGACCCATGATTGAAGCCCAGGAAGGGCCAGCCTGCTCTCCTGCCCTTCTGGAGGCCAGAGGAGAGAGCTGTGTTTGAATATTACGAGCTGGCAGCAGGGGACGCTGCGGAGCTCTTTTAAAAAGCACACCCTTCTCACCCACCGCTCAGTGCCTTGGGTCCTGAGGACGGAGCTCTAGGCCCACCTTTGGATTGTTCAGTTGATGTTGTATCTGGGCATCGTCACTTTCTGCAGTTAAATTGCGCACTGTATGGAAAACTTTTTGTTCTTGACCTTAAATAAAAAGACTGAAATAAGCAAATACTCAGATCAACACAACCCCCATCATTACCACCACCATGCACACCTCTCGGATATGTAATAAAAGAAAACTGCAGGCATAATTTGTTATGTAATATGCTGATAATACACGTTTCGGTTTTCGATGGAAACCAGATGTGGAGGGACCCTCTTTAATTGATCCAGCAAGGGGGAGACTAATAGATTAACTAGTCCTTGCAAACCCCAGTGGTGTTTTGTTTAACTTTAGGGGAGAATCCTAAGCTCAGGGCTTTGGAGAGGTTTTTACCCTCAGCTTCTGCTTTGCTGCAGCTGTCCTTTTTGTCAGACTCTTCCTCTCTTGAAAGAACCGGTTTGTTGCCAACACGAAGCACATGGCCAGGACTGGTGGGGCTCGGCGAAGCGGAGCTCTGCTGGACTCTCCTCCTCCCTACCTCGTCCAGCTGCTGTGCTCTTATCCACTCTACCGAACAGTGTCTAGCCGGGGGACTTGGGTGCTGGGAGGAATGTTGATTGTTCTCCCTCTACTCCTTCCTGAAATGTCCGTCCCATCATCCAGGGAGAGTTTCTGTTTAAACTTGTCCAGTGAATACACTTTCCAAAATCAATGACTCTCCTTCTCTGATTAATTTGTTTCCTGCCTAACTTTGAGGGTTCTTTTTGGATGGCTGAGTCACGTTTATTATGGCCCAAGGTTGGGGACGGCACTGTAATAGCTGACCCCATTAGCAGCAGTTTCATTGCCTGCCGGGAGGTGAACTTTGGAAACAAACCCAGAGGCTTAGATATGCTGATGTGCCCTGAGACTTGCTTAGAAAATTTTTGTTGTAGCAGAGTTTACATTAACATGATTAATGACTGCGCCACTGAAAAGTCCATATTCAAAAGCAATTTACCGTTCCCTAGGGTTCTTCTTACAGTGAAGTATTTTTCTTTGCCAAGCAACTTTGTTTTAAGGTAACTTCTTTGATGCTTAATCCAAACCTCCTGTGCATAGGGTTTGGGGGCAAGATTTGGGGTTCATGTATTTCAGGTCGTGGTTTTGGTGGTGCCTGTCTTAACCTTACCGAACTTGGGTAGAGGGGAACTCGGATTCTTATCTAGGACAGTTCTCTGAGATCCTGAGTGACGGAGTGCTGTGCTGGCTAGGACGGGAGGAAATCTTTTAGAGGAAACTTGGCTTCTGGGTGTCTCGGAGTGATGCAAGGAGGCTGGAGCTGACGACAAGATTTTCTTTTCTTTCCCCTCACAGTGATTGGAGATACTTGAGTTTTTCTGAAAAGTAGAGACGTCCTTGGGTTTTTCTTTTCTTTCTTTCTTTTTTTGTTAAATGTGGGTTGATTGAGAGGGGAAATGCTGATGGGTGGATCTGAAAGCAGCCTTAAGAACTCGAGAAAATAAAAACACATTTGAAGGACTCTGGAAGATTTTGCATTTCAAAGGGTCTACCTTGTAGAATTTCACATCACGTCAGGGGTTGCAGAGAAGTGTGACAGGCACCCCCGCTTCTTTAATGCTTCTCCGTCTCTCCTGCTGTGGGGGCTGCACGGGGAAGCTGCTTTTTGCGTGGGGGGATGGGGGCCAGACCACGCTGGAATAGCATGGAAACCACATTGCCTCTTGGGCATCTGTGATCTCGGGAAGGACTTTTTCCACAGTGCCACTCTCAGGAGGGTGAAAGCAAATCATGTTGGTAAACAGCCCATTTGACCCCAGAGTGCAGTGGCAGGCTAACTCCTGACTTCTCCACTCACTCTTTTTGTTCTCTCATTAAACAAAGAAACAGATTCTTCCCCTGGGCTGCTATACTGTGATTCCCAAGGATTTAACTGAAATGGGTGCAGATTGTTGAGAGAATCATAGCAGCACCCACTGGTTGTTGAAGGCCCACCCTGGGCCCTGGGCTTTGCATACACTCTCTTATTCTCAAAGCAAATCTGCAGTTATCGCTGAGGCTCAGAGAGGCCAGGGAACTGGCCCAAGGCCACAAAGCTGGAAGGCAGAAAGCCAGGCGCTCTAGCCCTTCAGAGCCTGCTCGCTTTCCATATACCGGGTTGTGTTCACAAGATAGAGGCACTGGGTTCTGTTTTATCTCAAAGCATAAATTTTGTTTAGTCTTGTTAACAACACAGGAAAACCTAGAACTTTTAACTGCTTTTCCCCCTCCACTCCCCTTTCCTATGGCTGCTTTTTTTTTTTTTTTGGAGTGATTGAAATCTGTATGTACTATAGGACCAAAGGCAGTGCCATAGTCTGGGAGGCTGAGATGTTTTGCCTCAACCTCAGAAAAGGCAGATTCACAAGAAAATATTTCCATTGACCTTCTGGGGGAAACAGGAAGTAAATCTGGTAGCCCACTAGAAGCATCACCATTTATTCAGATTCCATTTTCCATTCAAAGAGATTTTTGAAAGCATTTCCAAAAAATTTTTTTTTTTTGCATTTGTAATTCAGATGTCTTGAAGTAAATTATGATGTGGTGTTTGCCACTCCAGGTTTGTACAATATCACATTTTGTTTACATGCCTGAAGTAATCAAGTAAGTGAACACAATTGTATATCCTCCAGCGTGACTGAATTTGGTCAGCCAGGGCTGGGCAGCGGCCCTTCATTCTGTTTCAGACATACGGCTCTTTGCAGGTTGGTTCTAGGGTGTGTGTGAGTGTGTGTGATTTGAAGGAAGAATGAGGAGACCCATCTCTAGCAAGGCCTGCCTGGCTGGGCATGCTGTCCTTTCTGCCCCTGAAGAGTTTGCAGGAGAGTTCTGGGGCCCCTGTGCTCTGAACTTCTAGAAGCTGGAGTAGTGGTTCTGAACCTTGGCTGCACATTAGAGTCACCTGGGAAGGTTGAAAAAAAAAACTCAGATGCCAAGGCTGCATTCGGGACCAGTTACATCACAGTCTTGGAGAGAGGGGGCAGCACCCCAGCACTGGTATCTCTAAAGTTCCTGAGTTGATTCTCTTGTGCATCCAAGACTGAGGAGTGAGGTGGTAATAGACCCCATACATACCTAGGGGTCATCCCTTAGTCTCCCTATTCCCTAGCAGGAGACTGGGGGCTTCCCTATTCAAGAGTGGAGCAAACCTCTGGGGATTTTTGCCGCTGCTGCTATGTCCTGGTGAAGTGGTGTCTGACAGGCCCATCCCTAGGGGAAGTGTCTGCTTGGCATCATCCAGGTCATTCTGTTTCTGCTGGGCCAGCATTCAGCACAGTCCCTCTGAACCACCTTCCTTCCAGATTGAAGGGGGCGGATTTTACTCAGGCTGTAGTTTCAGGGCAGTTCTCCTGCAGCCCCTGCCTCCCTGCTGTCCTAGTGGTCTTGTTCCTTCTGGGGGTTTGGCACATCGTGCCCCTCTGTGGCTCAGGGAAGGAAAGATGCAGTTTGGTTCCCAGGCAATCCTGGCAACTCTCCGTGAGCGGTGAGTCTTTTTCACCCAGGTTGGCTGTGAATGTCACTCTCTCAGGCACCCGGTTGTCCCTGACAGCTCAGAGCCTGTCTTCTTGTGAGCATACTCAGGATTACATTTCATAGACTTGTGTTTAGAATGGCCGGGAGCCTTGGAGAGTGAGAGCTTCTTGGGCCTGCTGATGTCAGCTTCTGGAAGAGAGGTCCAGGCCTTAAGAGGTGAGGTGAATCTCCCAGGGTCACTTAGCCAGTTCTCAAAGGTGCAGCCTCTGTCTCCTGAGTCCCTGCCCTGCTGCTGTGTTCTCATGACGTGGGACCTTATTCCTGCTTGCAGGATAGCATGCGTTAGCATAGACCAGCAGGTGAACTTGATCATTGCTCAGAGTTCATTAGCCAAGTGAAAACATGCTATCCATCCCCCCCCCCCCCCCGCCCCAAGTCCAAATGGAAAGTGCTGAAACCTAGTGAAGGTGAGCTTGATGAAGAAGGTTTTGGCTTCGTTGCCAAAAGTGTCTCAGTCTGCCCATCTGTGTCATGGTGGTGGTGAGTAGTGAATAAGGCTCTTTCTCCCCTGTTGGGAGTTGGGTTTGGGCCGAGTGAACGGAGAAGGGGAGAACTGTTATTTTCCTCAGGGCTGCAGTTTCCACACTCGTTCAGCAGACATTGATTGGACACCTACTAGGTGTCCAGTGTGGAGCCAGGCACTGTACTTCTTTAGTTCATTTGATCCTCAGCATGACCTGTGGCTAAGGGACTCGCCCTGTTTCATTGCTAAAGACATTGTGGCCTGGAGGAAATGCTCACCCCGGGTGAGAAGGGGCAGTCAGGGTTTGAACTGGCCCCAGCTGCCCTCAGCCCTGTATTATTTCTGCCAGGCTGTGCTGCTTTTCCATCCAGTGCTCACCGGGGAGGATAGTGCCTGCTGTAAGACATTTGCTTTGCCCAGTGGGTGCTTCCTGGCAACTCCTGCCTGGGTGCCATGCTGTAACTTCTAGGAGGGGGCGTGGGTGGGCCCTCGAGCTCCTGGAGAGCTGGGCCTGTGGAGGTCCTGTCTGAGGCCATTGTGTGTCCTGGCAGCTGGACTGTGCCTTGTGCAGGAGAGGTGGCTTTTGCAGGTTCGACTGCTGCTGCCTGCCCCTACCCCTCAGAGGCCGCTCTCCCTCCCAGGCTGCCCACTGGTTGAAGCCTGAAGCACCCTGACAGACAAAGCCCAGCTGGGAGAGGCCTTCAGCCCTGACTGGAATTCCCCTTGCTCTGGCATTGGCCTTGGCTGTGGGCCTGGGAATGGAGGGAGGTTCTACCCGCAGGCCGGGAGCAGCTTCTCTGCATGTGTGGAGGTGGAAAGCTGATGTCCCCTGCAGCTGGTCGTCTCCATGATCTGGGTGAGCAGAGGGAGCCTGGCTCCTGAGCTGGGGGAAAAGACGTATCTGTGGTTTGGAGTCTCCACATAGGGTGCAGAATGCAGGGAAGGCCCTCTGTGGCATGATCCTGGGGACCAGGGTGTAGGAACCATTCTCCCATGGAATTTCTTTGGCAGTCAAATGATTGAATTTCCTGGCTGGAAGGCAGTAGGCATAGACTGCCTGATTGCTGGACCGAATTTGCCCTGTAAACCTCTCTGGGCCTCTCACTTCTCACCTTGCTGGTCCCGCCTCCCAGTGTTTTTAGGAAGATCAGTTTACAGCTTGTTTGAGAAGCCCCTTGCAATGGGCGTAGTGCCTTGCAGAGCGATGCCAGGTAGGGAATGAGTGTGACTGGGCAGCCAGGGGTTCTGCTGCAAAGCCCTTGGTCGGTTGCATGCCAGCAAGGTGTGTCTTGTGGTTGCAGGAAGAATGGGGACTGTTTGGTGTCATAGAGGGACTTTGGGCAGAGTCTGAGTGAAACCCAGTTCTGGATCATTGAGGGCAAAAGTAGCATTCAGCTTTGGAATCAGAAGCCTGGGTTCAAATCCCAGGTCTGCCCTTTGCCAGCCATGCCATGTGCCTTTGAGCAGGCGACTGTCTTTCTGGCCTCCATTCCCTCATCTGGAGTGTGGCAGTGCTAACAGCACCCCTACCCCTAGGTTCAGGGCCCTGAGTGAAACCACCACACGTCGGGACACTTAGAACCCACTAAACATTAGGGAGTATCTCATACAGCCTGTGGCAAGCACGTGCTGTCAGGAGGACTGAAGGGAGGCCAGAAGGACGAGAGTCAGGCCATGACAAGATACAGGACAGGGCAGAGGGGCTTCTGCTGGAGCTGGACTTGGCCAGACGGCTCAGACTGGGGCAGATAGAGCCTCTTCTCCAGCAGGAGCTGGGCTTGGCTGGGCGGGTCAGACTGGGGCAGATGGAGCCTCTTCTCCAGCTGGAGCTGGACTTGGCCAGACGGCTCAGAATGGGGCAGATAGAGCCTCTTCTCCAGCATCCTCTCTGGATAGCGTAGGGTGTTTTGGGAGGAAAAGTTGGAAGTATGCATTATAGTTTAGTTAGAAGTGTGTCTGTCAACAAGAATTGAGACTAGTAAATCTTTTAAGCTTTCTCTTTAGGAAACTAAATCTTTGTTTACTAAAAGTGGTTTAGTTTTGGTCCTAAGCATAGAAAATTAAATACACATATGGGTCATGATGTGGCCTCACCATCTTGGATGTGCTGCGACCGATACGTCTGTGAATGAATTCTTTGGAAACCAAGGAATTAATGGCTGCACACCCATCTAGACTCTGAGTGAGGGGCCCCTTATGACCTTTTGGATTCTCTTCAGGTGCTTTGCAGTGGGCACCTTTGTTTCTTGCTCTTTCTCTCACGTTGGGGGAGCTGCCTTGGACACCTGGAGTCAGCGTCTTCCGGGTGCGGGTTATGTGGCTGTAGCTGGAGTGCCCGCCCCCAGCTCAGCCTAGGGTATGATTCTGGCTGCTTCTAGACCCCTCTACTGCCTACTGCCTGAACCTTACCCCAGTGTCTGCAGGAGCAAGAGCTCATCTGAGCTCGCTGAAGCTTCGAAAGGAGCCCTTGGCTTGGAGGACAGAGGGAGGGGTTCAGCCTGTGCCTCCTAGGCTTCTGTTGGTGCAGGCCTCTGACTCCTGATGCGTCTGTTCCCTGGGTCTGGTGAGCATTGCTCCTCATGAATCTGGGGCAGGCATCCTTTGGGGTGAGCACGATGGACAGTCTTGACTGATGAGATTTCTGGCTGCACTTTGGGTATCTTTGAGGGAGACCCCCTTGTATGGGGTGTGAAGACTCATGCTGTTTATGAGGTTGTGGGAGGGGGCCCTGACTCCAGGCTGTGCCAGCCTCTCCCTCTGGGGCTGGCCCTAGAGCGTCCTCTCCAGAGGACCCACCAAGGCGGCTGGGCATGGGTGGCCTTGAAGCAGACTCTCTGTTAGGACCATGACATCCTGAAGCTTTGTGAGCGAGGGCTGTGTAAGGGAGGTCTCTGAGGTGTCTCAGCTGCCTCTGGTCTCATGGATGTGTCATAACTCACCTGCCAGATGGAGTGTGTCATCCTCGCCCACTGTGTCCTTCTTGGGTGTGTCACCATTCCTGTGGTGAGCACAGAACATATCTGCCAGGGCAGTGGCCCCTAGGCTCAGTGCAATTCAATCAGTATGGAGTGACAGCCTGTGTGCGTCAGACACTTCATCAGGCCCCGAGGAATTCAGAGGTGCATCTACTGAATCCCCTGTTTTTAAGGAGCTCATAGCTCGTGTTATGGACAGCCCTACTGCAGGTGATTATTGAGTTTCTTCAATGTGCCAGACACAGCCTAATAAATGAATAAATGAGTCTCATTGTCCTCTGGAACTCATAGGAAGGTCTCTTAAACTGAGCTGAAGGGAGGAGGGCAGGGAAGGCTTCCTGGAGGGTGACAGCTGACCTGAGTCTTGAGGAATGAGCAGGAGTTTAGACAGATGAAGAATGGGGAGGAGGAGCTATTCCAGACCAGGAAAGCCGAGGTGCCCAGGCACAGCAGCATGAGACTGTCAGGGAATCTGGGGGACCTGGAGCCTGGGTGAGAAGAGTATAGATTTCAGCGGGGAGCGGGGCTGATCTATGTCAGGATGACAGTGAAGTGTCAGGCGAAGAGCTGGGAGCTGGGGGAGGATGTGCTTTGCAGTTTTGAAGGCCCAGTGACTAGGGAGTGACGGTGCTGATGGAGTTTGGAGCAGACAGCTTGGAGGCCACTGTGACCTAGGAGAGAGACGGTGCACAGGGGTGGGGGAGGGCGGAGGGGAAGTGGTCATCGGCAGTCAGCAGCTGAATGCTGCTGAGGGCGCAGGACACAGGAGGGCTCGGTCTTCTCCAGCAGTCCTTAGAAGGGTTAGGGGCGACAGTGCCCAGGGCCGAGCCTTTTGACCTTGGAGTGACCTTCCTGGAGGAGCATGAGACTAGCCTCTGAGAGAATTTTCATGGAGTGCCGCCTTGGCCAGAGTGATGTGATCTTTGTTTATTTTTAGTCAAAACTGTCGCATTTAGTGGGGGCCGTGGGATTCCCAAGAGCTTCAGAACCTCTTGCCTGTGCTGCAGTGGAACTCAAGAAGTCAGAATGAACAGAATGTTCTGGCGTTGTGTGAGTTGAAACAGTACGATTCAGTGTCAAACTACCTTTGTTTTCTCTTTAAAGGGAAAAGCAGGCACCTAACCATTCTGGCGTGATGGAGAAGGCGCTTCGGTGCCCCTTGGCTGTGCCAGAGGGGAGGGGGAGGTTGCTGACACAGACACTCGAGAATGGTGGGCCCGAGTCACGTGACTCCTGGCGGCCAGTGCGCCTGAGGCCTCCGCTGCCCTCAGATGCCAGCCCAGATTCCAGGCCCCATTGGCTGTGTGGCATGTGACCTGGGCCCAGAAGAGGAGAAGTAAGGAAGGTACTGGAGCTGTGCGGGGCAGAACTGCAGTCAGCTGCCCATCTTGGCTTTGGGGGATGTCTTCTCCAAGCCCGGGAGGGTTTTGCTCATCTGCATTTACTCCTGAGGGGAGAAGAAAGTAAGTAAGTTAGCTGAAAATGGTTTTTTTTTTTTTTTTTTTTTTATGAGATGGAGTCTTGCCTGTCGCCAGGCTGGACTGCAGTGGTGCAGTCTCAGCTCACTGCAATCTCCGCCTCCTGTGTTCAAGTGATTCTCCTGTCGCAGCCTCCCGAGTACCTGGGGTTACAGGTGCCCACCATCATGCCCAGATAATTTTTGTATTTTTAGTAGAGACGGGGTTTCACCTTGTTGGTCAGAACGGTCTCAGTCTCCTCACCTCGTGATCTGCCCGCCTCGGCCTCCCAAAGTGCTGGGACTACAAGCGTGAGCCACCTCGCCTGGCCCAGTGGTTTTGATTTTAACAATAAACCTTCCTATTCATCTAATTCCTGGGGAGGTTAGCACATGCCTTCACCTGTTAGAAAAGAAACTCAGAGAGATCTGGCCTGGCTGCGTCCACATAGGTCAGAAGTTGAGCAGCAACCTGGAGTGGAAGAGCAATACAGGGGTAGTAGGAGCAGAGAGGGGAGCAGACACCTGGGCTCAGCAGAGTGCCTGGTAGTCCACAGGGAAGTGAGTTCTGACTTGCTGTAGGGAGAAACACATTTTTTTTTTAAGATGGAGTCTCACTCTGTCACCCAGGCTGGAGTGCAGTGACATGATCTTGGCTCACTGCAACCTCTGCCTCCCAGGTTCAAGTGATTCTCCTGCCTCAGCCTCCCGAATAGCTGGGACTGCAGGCGCATGCCACCATGCCTGGCTAATTTCTAATTTTTGTATTTTTAGTAGAGACGGGCTTTTGCCACGTTGGCCAGGCTGGTCTCGAACTCCTGACCTCAGGTGATCCGCCGGCCTCCCCCTCCCAGAATGCTGGGATTAGAGGCGTGAGCCACCGTGCCCGGCCAAAAAATAATTTTTAAAAGCATGTGTGAGGTTCGGGTGAATCCTTCTGTGTTATACATGACTTAAGGAAGTCATTGTTTTGAGACATGGTGTGGTGGCATGCTCCTCTGCCATGTAGGAGCGTGGCCAGCGTGGCATCTGTCTGCTCGCCTGAGGAGCTCCCCGGTTCCTCCAGCTCTCTGCCTGGCCAAGCCCTTCCTCTGCACTTGTAAGTTGATGACTCAGCATGGCTGACCCTGCCCGGTTTCTGGTAGATCAGTGGAACCTGGGGGACCAGGTACAGTCCCTTATGGGAGGCACCTGTTGGCCTGGCCAGGTTTTGGGTGCTGTTGGAGACAGGGCTGAATTTTCAGCCCCGAGTGTAGGCACAGGTGAGAGCTGGAGCCCAGGCACTTGTTCCCCGTGTGGCTGGCTGCCCATCTCTGATTTAGCTTTGGCTCAGTTTTTGTCCTGTCCCCTGGTGGCTACTGGAGCCAGCGTGGTGGTCACAGCCACTGTTGTCTTTGGGCCCTGGATGTGAAGACAGCATTCCTAGGTGCCCTCTCCTCTGCTCAGGGCTGATACTGGCAGACATGGAGGAGGATATGGGGAGGAGGAGACTTGGGGGAGAGCTGAGTCTTCGTGCCAAATTCAGGAAGAAACAAGCCACCGTTCAGTTCACAATTGAGCTGCATCAGCCCATGTGAAGGCCCCTGCACCTCTGGAAAGAACGACAGAGAGCCTCTCTCTGGCCCCCATCTCCAAGCTAGGGGAAGCGTTTTACAGTTTTAGAGGTGATGTGGGGAAAGAACTTCACGTGGAGTCATGCCACACCTCACTGGGACCCTGCAAGCTACAGCGGGGCGGTCTTGTGAGAGGGCTTCCAGTGTTACTGGTGGTGACATGGGCTCCAGGACAGTGTCTAGAACAGGAGGTAGTAGAGTTCAATGTCTTAGATTCCTTTAAAAGAAAAAATGGTTGATTTTGGCTGGGCGTGGTGACTCATGCCTGTAATCCTTTGGGAGGCTGAGGTGGGCGGGTCATGAGGTCAGGAGATCGAGACCATCCTGGCTAACATGGTGTAACCCTGTCTCTACTAAAAATATAAAAAATTAGCCGGGTGTGGTGGCACTGTAGTCCCAGCTACTCAGGGGGCTGAGGCAGGAGAATCACTTGAACCCGGGAGGCAGAGGCTGCAGTGAGCGGAGATTGCGCTGCTGCAGTCCAGCCCGGCGACAGAGCGAGACTCCGTCTCAGGGGGAAACAAAAAAAAGGTTGATTTTGTGTTTCTTAATGATTTCCTTTATAAATGGAGCCTCTTATAGTACAAGGTAGTACAAATGAGCCCAGACAGTTGGGCAGGATGTGGGTAGGGCTGATGTCAGTTGGAAAAGCCTGAGAGGAGAGAGTAGGGGGCACAGAACCGTGTAAAGGAGCCCTGGGTTCCGGTCCTGCCACTCGATTGCTTTTGACTTTGGTTCAGCCACTTCCCTTCTCTAAGCTGTGATTTTCTTATCTGTGGACTAGAAATAATAGTGCCTACTTAACAGAGCAGGAGGAATAAATAGGATAGTGTGAGTCTACTCTCCCGTTTTCATTCACCCATCAAGTACTTTCTGAATGCCCACTGTGTGTTAGGCTTCTCAGTTAATTCATATAACCACCCTGAGAAGTGAGTACTATTATTATACCCATTTTATAGATGAAGAATGTAAGGTTCTGTAAGGTAAAGTGCCCAAGGTCATTTAGCTCATGGGCAGTAGTTCTGGGGTTTGAACTCCCAACTTTAGGGTTGGCAAACTGTAGCCTGATGACTAAATCTGGCCCACTGCCTACATTTGTAAATAAAGTTTTATTGGGACATAGCCACACCCATTTGTGTAGGTAATGTCTCTGGCTGCCTTTACACCACAGCAGCAGAGTTTACAGACCACAGGGTCTACAAAGCCTAAAATATTTATTGCCTGGCCCTTTACAGTAAAAGAATGTACTGACCTGTTCTCCACACGAATACTCTGCACTCCAGACCTGAGCTATTCAGTATGCTAGCTCTAGCCACATGTGGTGATTTAAATTAACAAAAACTAACTGAAATGAAGACTTCAGTTCTTTGGTTGCACTAGCCACATGCCTAATAGCCGCATGCAGTGGTCGTCTCTCACATTGGACAGCACAGACCCAGAATGTTGCTGTCATCACAGAGTGTTCCATCAGGTAAGGGTGTACGAGACTGTGTCCCAGTGTGGAGGGAATCCAAGTCTGGGAGAACCAGCAGTGCAGAGGAGGCATTCTGGTGAAAGAAAAGACACTGGACCTTCCTGCTCCCAAAATACAGAACTGAAAATTAGTGGGTTGACTCTGGGTGATGGAGGAATGTCTGCTGTGGCAGAGGGAACCTGGCACTGTAGTGAAGAGACTGTCCCTAAATCCTATGACCCTTGGTAGGCCCCTGCCATGCCCCTCTGCAGCCTGTAACCCCAGCTCCTGGTTCACTGGGACCATTGGCCTCATCAGCTCTGCCATGTCTAGTGCCCCATGTTGTGTTTGCATGCTGGGTCCGGCAGAAACCCCATTTTCCTGTGTTCAGATCTGTTCTGTTCTGGGCCAGTTGGGCCTGATGGGTTACACCGTTGTTTCTCCTGTGCCAGAATGGGAAATACATGGTCTGATGAAATGACCATGTTTTCCATGGGCATCAGATAAGGAACTACTTCATTCAAAATGATGGCTACTGTGTGGCATGAGGAAGGAAGGTGAGTTCTAGGTCCCACAGCTAGCTAGTATCACTGACCTACTCCTTAAAATGCTGTCCACTGCCAACCCTGATGCCGTCTGTTGAGCAGCTTGGAGCTGGGCTGAACTGTAGCTCTTGTCTTGCATGGCCCATAAATGCTCTGAATTGGAATCTCATTGGAAGCTAACTAGGGGCAGAGTCATTTTGATGGGTGAAGGGAAATATAGAGAGCATAGATTTCCAGTTCATTAGACCTAGGCATAAATGCATCAGTGCTGCCCCCATCTCCCCCACATTCGTGCATGCTGATGGGCTCTGAGTGTGTCAGTTACCACACGCTGGTTGTAGTCCAGGCTGTTTACACTGGAGCCTCTGAAATGTACAGTCAGGAGTCCAGTCCAGTGCTCCTGTTAGGAATGGCTGGCTTTTCCCTGTTGGGTTACAGGAGTACAGTCTGCATGAATCTTCACGCTTTAGACAATGCCCACTCCCTCTGTAATCAGGATGAAAATCTTTATAAAATGCAAGAATAAGATACCAGGAGGACTTTTCAGATCTTGGGCAAGATTAAAAAAAGAAGAAAACCAGATACGTAAGCCTGGTGAACTTAGCTCTAGAGTAGTTGCGTGAAGGAAGTGCCTGCTAAGGAGGAAGTTGTGTTTAAGAGGTTGTACATGGAAATTTTTTTCTCCACATGCTTTAAAAGGGAAAATAAAACCTTGGAAGGCCAGCCTTGATTACGAGTCCCCCTCCCATCCCACCGCCACCTTTGACACTGTGCTTGTCTCTAGCCAGCCACTCCTGGAATGGTCTCCTGTGTCTTCCTTCTTCAGCCAGCGGAGGGGTGAGATCATTTGAGATTAGGCTCTGTCCCAGATTTCTCACTGCTGTCTCAGCACTCAGGGAGACTAACTGCATGTGCCCAAAAGAACCCCGTCACAAATAAATTTATAATGGAAATTGTCTGTATGTAGAGTGCTGGTGTTTTCTGAGCACCTACTGTGTGCCAAGCACATCGCATACATTCTCTCATCATCAGCTTGTGGCACAGCCAGCTGGGGGTGACTAGCCCCACTTCACTGGGCAGGAGCTGAGCTTCAGCCATATCCCTGAGAGAGTGTGGCTTGTGATGGGCTAGAGCCTGCCTGAAATCCAGGTCCCTCTACTTCAAAGCCAGGTTCTCCTCACTACCTAGTTTTTTATTTTATTATTTATTTATTTATTTTATTTTATTTTTAAAGATGGGGTTTCACCGTATTGGTCAGGCTGGTCTTGAACTCCTGACCTCAGGTGATCCGCCTGCCTTGGCCTCCAAAGTGCTTGGATTACAGGTGCGAGCCACCACGCCCGGCTCCTCACCACCTAGTTTGTCCCCAATAGTGCACACGCTGCTGTTGCAGAGAGAAATCTCTTGCTCCTCTGCATGGGTTCCCTGATGACATTTTTATCATAGCCTGTGGGCAGAGAAGTAGGTTGCTCACTGTGGGGTGACATTTAAGAAAACCAACTCCGTCAAGCTTTCCCTTTGAATGTGTTGTTATGGTACAAGAAGTCTTCATTTGTCCTGGGCTATTTTGAAATAATAGGCAGGAAACTCCCCTCTTGTTTCTATATCTTGCATAGAAGTCATCAAAACAGAATCCTCTGTTCTGTGCAGTAGTCGTGATGGAGGAAGCAGCTGTTCTCTTCATGATGACCCAACCACAGCCAGCAGTCTGGAGACGTCAGGGATCCAGAATTGTCTGTTCCATCTGCTGGGTTTACTTGCGTGTGTTAGAAGTATTTGGCATGGAAACTCTTTCCCTACCCTACCTCGTGGGCGAGGCCAGGAGGGAGCTCTCCTGGTGGGGGTAGGGCAGATCCCAACTCTGCTCTACTCTGGATAATGCCGTGGTTTGCTCCGTGGAATGGGTGCCACAGCCTCCCATGGGGCCAGGCCGAGGGAACAAACCAGATAACTGTCTCGCCAAGTCGATGGTTGAGAAGGCAGGCTTCTGCTGTCTGTGTTGGAAGTTTTATGGGTCTACTTTGTTGTGGATGGAATTTCATACAGTCCAAGCTGTCTGGTCATTTTCAGGCCTCCAGCTAACTCACTGAATGAGCCAGGGAGCGGTGCCGATGAGAATGCATGACTGGATTGCTACGGCCAAGCGAGTCCACGGGAATTGTCAAACCAAGATGAAACTTAGTCGTTTGGGTATTTTCAGGGGTTTGAATCATCAGCATTTAGACCAGAGTTGCACTCTGGTGGTCTGGGGCCCAGATGTGGTCCTCAGACATGATTCGTTTGGCTCGTATGAGTCTTTACAAATTTTTTAATTTCTTGAGAACATAGAAAGGAGATTGTGCAGAGAAGTCCTGATTTTCAGTTTGTCTTAACAAGCCAGAAGATTTTTAACAGTAGCCTGGGTCCTCTTTCCCAAACAACTCACAACAGTTAGCTGTAGCCAGAGCTGTCCACTGTGGGCCGGCCATGTTCCCTGCACATCATCACGGTGCCTATGCAGCATGCTTCTCTCCTTTATGCTTCCTACTTGGCCCTGGAAGGCACTTGAGTTTGAGACCCCTGGAGTGGACAGGACGTTCAGAAGACAGATTCAGATTTTCTGGCTCTCCAGGTTATTGGCACAGGGCGAACCATGGTGAATGGCAGTGACTAGTAGACATGGCCAGGGTGTTTGCAGTGCCCAAGGTCATTGCCACCATAATCCTGCTACCTCGTCTTCTGCTTGCTAGTAAACTTGCAAAGATAAGCCACTCCTTGGAGAGGGCACTCATGGGAACTCTGGAAGTACAAATATGTCCTTTATCTCTTGGAAACCAGTATTAGCCCAGGGGCCCTTCTACCCCCTGGATGGGCCAGTGATACTAGGTGACCTGGGGATTCATTTTGAACCCCCACACCCTCCAGTCACTCAGGTGCTTCACCTAGTTTAACCTTCTTATCTAAAAGTGCCTTCCTGAGGCCAAGGCAGGCAGATCACCTGAGCCCAGGGATTCAAGACTAACCTGGCCAACATAGAGAAAACCTATCTCTACTGAAAATAAAAAAATTAGCTGGGTGTTATGGCATGTACCTGTAGTCCCAGCTACTGGGAGGCTGAGGTATGAGGATCGCCTGAGCCTGGAAGGCGGAAGTTGGGTTCAGTGAGCCAGTATCGTACCACTGCACTCCAGCCTGGGTGACAGAACGAGAGACCCTGTCTCCAAATATGAATAAGTAAATACATAAAAAGTGCCTTCTGGATGTTAATAGATGTTGCAAGGGATTTTTTTCAAATAAAGATTCAATTTTTAAATGCTCATGACAGGCAGTCTAACTTCTGTGTACCAAGCAGATAGCTTCTGGTGTTAGACAAAAATTTTCTAGGGTAGATGAAACATATATCTCAGCTCATTCTTCTAGCTCATTCTTTTGACAGAGACTCAATACAGCAAGTGGAAGTAAAGCAAAGATTCACCAGAGGGTAACTAATATTTTTCAAAGAATTGAGGTGTTCTCTTCCTATTTTTTAACCTAATAGGAATCCCTCCTGTCATTTATCTTTTTTATTCAACCCTGTTTTTTTCTCTTCTCATGGCAACTATTCTGTGACTTTTTGTTTCTTTCTGATTCTCGCACATATTTTACTGCATAGTCAACCTTTGGGATTCTTAGTGTTATTTCAAATGGTTTGCTGAATTTGAGAAATGTAGCTTAGAAGTCCGTTGCCTGAAAGCCCTTCACACCTCTTTTCATTTGCCACAGAAACATGGCATCCTCATCTGCTTCCTTCTCACCTACTAGTCAGGGCATGTGTGTTGATTTTACCCATTCTGGGTGGTTGGTTCAGCCTCTGGTTCTGTTGGGCCAAGGGTCTTGAGGAGGGGCCCTGAGGCTCTGATGATGCCACTGTTCTCCTTCAGTGCATTCTAGGAACTGTTGGAACTCCTGAAGGACAAGGATCATCTTGATCTAGATTTAGATTTCCGGGACCTGACCAGAGGATGTGCTGGGGGTGGGTAGTAGACCTCCCATCCCATTCTGAACGTGTGGCTTTTGCAAGATGCTCAACTTTTATGGATCCCAATTTTCTCATTTGCAAAACTATCCTCCCAGTTACTAGAGTTCTAGGTATGAAATCCACTAAAAATATGTTTTTCAAACTTGAGGGACCACACAACTCAATCTGGAGGGCTTACTAAACACAATTGCTGGGTCCTACTCCTAGAGTTTCTAATTCAGTCCATCTGGGGTTGGGGACTGAGACTTTGCATTTCTAATGAGTTCCCAGGCAGTTCTCTACTGCTTTGGGGTCCACGCTTGGAAAACAAGTGCATGTCGCTGAAGCAGGTGCCAGATGCCCAGTGTTTCCCCCAGCAAGGATGTGGGTTGGTCTGTGTGGTCTTGGCTGCCTGGCACGTGAGGCTCATCTTTCATTTTCCCACTGCGCCTTATTTTCTGGGAACTTGAACCTAGATTCCCAGAGGTGTTTTGTTTCCATACAGCCATCTTCATGGAAGCTGTCTTCAGACTCTCACCATGATATGTGGAGACACATTTATTTTCTACCTTTAGGTAATTCTTTCACTAGCAGACACCATCCTCTGTCCATCTCGGTCTCCACCTCGGTCTCCACCCGTCTCCCTAGAAGCCGGATACTGACGGAGACAGCCTTGGTGATTTTGAGTTTTGGGGTTTTGGTTTCCCAGATAGGTTGATTTTTACCCATTTTCACCAAAGCCAGGCTGTGTTTGGGTTGAGTTGTCAGAGCCGGCGTGGACAGCAGGTCACTCCGTGCTCGGGTTGCTTCGCGAGGCTTCCCATTCACTGCCGTCAGTCCCAGGCTGGGCGCCCTTTGTCAGGTGCCCTGAAATCAGTGTCCCCGTGGGAAACGGGGTGCTTGACCATGCCCGGAATCAACTGCTGTGCCCCTTCTTTCCCTTACTGATGACACCTGAGCCCCGCCCGGGCTGCTGGAGGTGAGAGACCTGGGACCCAGCTGGGGAAGAAGACAGAGCCAGGAAGGGGGGCATTGGAGTCCATGCAGAGTCAGCCACTAGTCACATCTAAGTGGTTAGTGGTGGTTTCCTCTCTTTTGGGTTTTAGTTGTGGAGTGAACCTGAAATCACTGCTGGTCTTGTGTCTTTAGCTCCAGCTGTAATCCCTGGGAGGTGAAGGACAGTCACTGGCTTTGCAGTTTTCCTCACAGTTTTGTTTTGTCAAGGCGTGTTCCCTTTTCTACTCTCGCTCCTCAGAACCTGGGGGACACTAACTCAGTCATGCTTCTGAATGGAGCGTTTCTGTGTGGTTTTCTCCTTGCCTCGGTACTCTGCCTTCTGCAGCTCCCAGCCCCCGGCAGCTGGGCACACTGACCCTTGTGCTTTCATATCCATGAAAACACGTGGGAAGCGCGTGCCCAGCACATGCCTTGATCACATATTTGTAACTTGGGAGTCTGAGATGATCGTGACATTCTCGTTTGGGGCTGTGTGTGGCCACTCCCATTCGCCAAGGGAGAACACAATTACTGTATTGTCTTGGCATTCTGGGTGAGCTGCTTGGGTCAGGGCAGGGGCTGTTGGTATATTGGGAGATGGAAATAACCGTTTTGCACCTTTCAACCTTTATGCTGCCATTTACAAAAGAGGGAGGTTTGGGACGACCTGTTAGGATCCCCTGGGTCACCTGGCTTTGTTCAGTCGAGTAAACCACCAGCCTGTGCCCCTTGTCGCTCAGCTTGCTTGCCTGCTATTCAGGCAGGACAGGGCTGGGAGGGCAGACCTCTGAGCAGTGGAGAGCAGCAGAGTAATGGGAAGTGGGGAGCAGGGTGGCAGCTTGTGGCTGTCCCATGCTGGCACTGGCAGACGTCGTGGCGCCTGACCTGTCTGAGCATCCTGGGGCTCCTTCCACCAAAAGCCAGGAAGAGGGCCTCCACTCCCAGCCCCATCCCCCACTTGCTGGAGTGTCACACATGTCATTTAGCAGTGTCCTAGTAGCCGTATCCTCACCCCATCTCTGGCATGGAATGCCTGCCCAACTCTCATGCTGCTTCCTCTGGGAAGTCGCCCAGATCTTTGCCTCCCCACTTGGAATTCCAGGCTCACTCCTCTGTCCTTGTGGCTTCATTATCGTTATGGCACGCTATGCCTTGTGGGAGACCTAATTGAACACTTGCTGTTTGCGTTTGCGTGGACTTAGTTGTGTATTATCTGCTGTCTCCCCTCAGTTCCTAGCACAGCCAGCCTGGCGTGTGTTGGACTTGGGACGAGACTCTTACCAGGAGGAAATACTCTCCAAAGAGAAGCACAACCCAGGGCGCGCGCGCGTGACATTGGCCGGCTCCACTGCAGCCACCTAGAAATATTTTCTGTCTCTGGGTAAAAGTCTGTTCTAAGGAGCACAGCATCACATGTGTATATAATCTTCCCCTTGACCCTTCTTGCTCTCTGTGGAGGCTCCCAGGACCTTAGCCCTCCCTGTCCCACGGGTTCCTGCAGAAGCCTGGGCTGTCCAGGCGCTGCCTGGCCCAGGGCCGGCCCTTCGAGTGCTGCCTCACACCAGGCCCCGACTGCAGCAAGATTCTTCTAAAAGCAGAACGTAGAAAGCAAAGCTGCTGGGGCGGGGCCCTGTGCTCTCGGTTTTCCCAGGATTGGGTGTGAGAGCTGCTGTCCACCCCTGCTGGCAGAAGCTCTGAGGAGTGTTTGCAGGTTCCTGCGGCGGTGTGAGCGTGATCAGACACAGGGGTTTTTGTGCTGGTCACTGGGTTTTTTGGTTGTGCTCTGCCACTGTGGAACCCAGACAGCTTTGAGCCTGTCCCCTCTGGGCTGGGAGGTGCAGCGCTTCAAATGAGTGTTGACACCATTTTGCTAGCTGTCGGAAATCCCCACAAGCAAGGGCCATTTCAGTGTTTTTGGCACCAAGAAAGTTGAGACTTGACTTAACGTGGTGATTGTGTTCTTTGTTTCAGCAGACATTTCCTGAGCAGCTCTTTGTGCCAGGTTCTGGGGACTCAGGGGACTGAGGCCGGGCTCGTGCCCTCCAGAAGTGGCAGCTCGCTGGTTCATTTCATGGCCCTGTGCTTCAAGCTCTGCATTCTGCACAGAGGCAGAGGGTATGACTGACTCAGTGTGGGGTGTGGAGGTCTTCATGGAGGTGGTGACACTTGAGCTGAGTCTAAGAGATGAGGTTAGAGAGGCTGGAGGCTGAGAGGGCAGCAGGGAGCAAGGCGGGAAGCAGGTTCTAGGCTGAGAGACCAGCATGAGCAGAGGCCTGGGGACAGGAAACTCTATGTGGTATTTGGAGAACTGCAGAATGTTCGAAGAACAGGCAATACGTGCATGTGTTCAGACTTAACAGTGAAAAGCAGGTCCTCGTCCCTGTCCTTCCCGGGGGAGCGCCTGTTGCCATTTTCTTATTTGTCCTCCAAGACATATTCCATGCATGTGCAAGAATATACAGACACACACACACAAATTTGTATATAAAATACATTCTTTTTTATGTTTTTGATTTTAGAAAGTATTACCTATTTCCTGGGGAAGTCAATACCACGTTTGGTTCAAACTTCAAAACATACAAAAAGCTGTTTCTTGAAGAGTCTTCTCTCATCTCTGGTCCCAGCTACCCATTTCCCCTCTCTGAAGACAGCTTTTGTGTTAAGTTTCTTTTGTATCCTTCTAGGACTTCTGTATTATTGGCACAATTATTTATTTAGTTTCGCTCAGATGGGAGCTGAATCTCCGCACTGTCCTGATTTTTGCTTTTCTACTTAGCACTGGACCTGACCTGAAGATGCTTTCCTGTTTGGACATGTTGGGCTCCTGAAGCCTTTTTAAAAATTTTTTAAATGAAAATTTAAATCGACGCATAATTGTAGCTGTTCATGTAGTACATGGTGATGTTGCGACACATGTAATGTTTGATGATCGGTTCAGGGTAATTGGCGTATCCAGCACCTCACACATTTATCATTTCTTTGTGTCAGGAATGTTCAATATCTTCCTTCTGTTTTTTTTTTCTTTATTTTACTTTAATTATTTCTGAGAATTATAAGCTTTACCTTCTAACTATTTGAAATTACATAATATGGTTAACTGTAGTCATGCTGCAGTGCTATAGAACACTGGCACTTACTCCTCCTATCTGGCTGTAATTTCAGATCCTTTAACAAATCGCTTTCTCTTCCCCGCCTTCCTCCTGCCCTTCCGTGTCTTCCCCCTACCCTTCCCAGCCTCTAGTCTCCTCTGTTCTGCTTTTTCCTTCTATGAGAACCATTTTTTTTAAGCTTCCACACGTCCTCAAAGCCTTTTGGAAAGCTGCGTTTTGTCCTTCGCGTGGTGTTGCAGTGTGTATTTAGCCTGTCTTTCCTGTTAGGCGGTTAGGCCACTTCCCATCTTGGCTGTGCCTAATGATACATATGATTTTGCTCATTAGCAGGATGGTCTGCAGGGCAGGCCGATTTGGGCTGAGGTACACGTGGTTCATGGGGAGCGTGAGTAAGGAGGATGGAGCCGCACGAGGACACGGGCAGGTTGTTGTGCGCTCATCTCTAGCAGCTGACCTCTTCCTCCTAGTGAAAGGCAAGTGACTTTTCAGTTGGATTCTGCTGAGTTTTGGGGAAGCTGTTTTATTCTTTTGCTGCCTCCTGTAAGTAACCTCTGCAAAAGAAGACCTGGCCCAGGGTGGTCTCTGGAAGCAAGGTTCCACCAGGGGTGTGCTTGGCGTTGCTCGGGGAGACTCCATTACAGACCTTCAGGCCATGCCCTGCAGGACAAGGCCAGCCAGAGCTGAAGCCTGCAGTGTGGCTCTGCCAGCGTTGTATGCTGGGGCCTTGTGGATGTAGATGCCACTTCGGGGCACTTGCTAGACTTGGGCATCATGAACATCACAGTTCTAGTCAGTATGTTGTTGATTTATTAATAATTTAAGTGAGTTCAAGTCTGTCCAGGCAGAGGACCTGCAGCGTGTGGGAGGGAGAGACTGCAGGGTGACTCTTCACTCACCCCATGAAGGTTGTGATGTATGTTTCTGAACTTTATTTTTTGAGATGGGTTCTTACTCTGTCACCCAGGCTGGAGTACAGCAGCATGATCTGGACTCACTGCAACCTCCCCTTTTGGGCTCAAGCGAGCCTCCCACCCCAGCCTCCCGAATAGCTGGGCCACAGGCATGCACCACCATGCCCAGCTAATTTTTTGTGTTTTTGATAGAGGTGGAGTTTCTCCGTGTTTCCCAGGCTGGTCTCCAATTCATGAGCTCAAGGCATCCGCCCGCCTCGGCCTCCCAAAGTGCTGGGATTCCGGGTGTGAGCTACCGCACCTGATCCAGATTTCTGAACTTTAGAGGGCCCAGTTATTTTATCATGCTATTTGTTTTTAAAATATACTCTGCCTTTTAGTGGATTTTAATTGACTTTTTATTTCACTCATGCATCAGTTCGTAAGTTTCACTTCTGTGGGAGTGGGGACTGTGGCTTATGTATGTTCGTGGCTTCAACCCTATCGTCATCCCAGCAGTCACAAAGTAATGACTCGGTAAGCGTTTGTTGAATGAATGAACACGATTGCCTGTTAGACAGGCTTCTGTCAGCCCACGGCGTGCTGTTAACGAGCCATCCAGCACACTTGAAACTTGGTTTGGTGCTTCAGTGTCAGCCTCTGACCAGTACTTGTTAAATTTCATCCAGTCTGATCCCATCCAGTTATTCAGTCTGCTATGGTTTCATTTTTTGTTTTTAAGTTTTATGACTTTTTAAAAAATTACTGTTTTGAGATAGGATCTTACTTTGTTGCCCAGGCTGGAGTGCAGTGATCACGGCTCACGGCAGCCTTGACTTGCTTAAATGATTCTCTTGCTTTGGCCTTCTGAGTATCTGGGGCTGCAGGCACATGCCACCATGCCTGGCTAATTTATTTTTTATTTTTTTGTCAAGACAGGATCTCACTGTGTTGCCTAGGCTGGTATTCCCGTTTTTTTTTTTTTTTGAGAGACGGGGTTTCACCATGTTGGCCAGGATGGTCTCGATCTCTTGACCTCGTGATCCACCCGCCTTGGCCTCCTAAAGTGCTGGGATTACAGGCGTAAGCCACTGCGCCTGGCCGGTATTCCTGTTATTTTTACGTCTGAGAACATCATCTATGCCACCTCCCTTGTGTCTGCTCCTGAACAAGGTGGCCAGTGTTGGGGTTTTTGTTTTCTTGAGACAAAGTCTTACCCTTGTCGCCAAGGCTGGAGTGCAATAGTATGATCTCGGCTCACTGCAACCTTCACCTCCTGGGTTCAAGTGATTTTCCTGCCTCAGCTGCCGCTCCCCCCACCCCTGCCCTGAGTATCTGGGACTACAGGCACCCGCCACCACAACTGGCTAATTTTTATATTTTTAGTAGAGATGGGGTTTCACCATGTTGGCCAGGCTGGTCTCGAACTCCTGAACTCAGGTGATCTGCCCACCTCAGCCTGCCAATGTGCTGGGATTACAGGTGTGAGCCACCACGCCTGGCCGTGTTGGTGGTTTCACATGTACCCTTCCTTCTCCTGCACATTTTCAAGCTCCTTCCTCTGGATGACGGCAGGGAGGAACCCCTTTCCACAGTGAGGTGAAGGCCAGTCCACATTTGGTTTGGAAGGTCCGTGGAGAAGTGCTCAGAGGCCTGGCTTTAGAACTTTGCTGCTGACTTAGTGAGTGAGCTTCCTGAGAGCAAGGGAAGTACACCCGGGCCTGGGTCAGATGGCTCCACAAGGGGGACGGTGGCAGCCACAGCTGCAGCTGGTGTGCTTGGCAGTCTGTCAAGCACTTTGGGGTGTGCTGCGGACGAACAATTGAATGAATCTTTGTTTCTGGAGCCTGGGCCGTTTCTGATGAGGAAGATGATTACTCATTTTGGGAAGCTGGGTTAACTCTTCCAAAGTCCTTTGAGTCTTGCTTAGATGTGTAATGAAAAGCCTGTAAGAGTTCACCTCGGCATCCCAAGGTGTTTGGTTTGAAGCCAGGTGAATCTGGTTAGCTGTGTCATTTCCTCTTTAACACTCCCCCACCCAGGTCTTTAAGTCAGGAGGCCTGACTGTCATATCCAGAGTGCTTAGAAGGAAGTGGGGGACGTGTCTGCAAATGAGGTGCCCCTTTCTTCTCCTGCTCCCCGCCCCTATGGCATGCCAAAAAATAAAGAAGGCGCTCCAGACCCATTGAGCAGCCGTTCCCCCAAACTTCTTATGTTAACTGTGGCCAGTTCTAAGTAATTTAAGGACAAATGCCTGGACTTAGCTTTGAATTAGGACTTCATGAAGCCCTCCTTCTTTTTTTTTGTGCGACAGAACCTTCCTCTGTTACATGAGCTGTAACAAAGTGGAGTTATCATAGCTCACTGCAGCCTCGACCTTCCTAGCTCAAGCTATCCTCCCAACTTAGCCTCCTGTGTAGCTGGGAACACAGGTGTGTGCCACCATGCCTGGCCATTTTATAAATTTTTTATAGAGTTGGGGCTCTCTCCATGTTGCCCAGGCTGGTCTCGAACTCTTGGGCTCAAGCAGTTCACCTGCCTCAGCCTGCCGAAGCGCAGGGATTATAGGTGTGAGCCACTGCGCCTGGTAGTGAAGCCGTTCTTTGCAGGAATCTCTTTCTCTGCCTTAAGAGGCAAGAATCTGGTGCTGTTTTGATCTGTGTATAGACAGATGGCTGTTACACATGCAGCGGCTCCTCTGCTATTGTGCTGTGGCTGGTGGCGGGTGTAGTCCGAGAGTGTATCCTGCCCTCCAGAGCCCTCCCCTGTGGTAGGAGCCAGGTAGATAGCTTTGGCTGTTTGACCTGAGAGGTGCCACAGAGCTCGGGTATTCTTGTTGTATGTCAGACTCACCTGGCAGCTTAGAGTCCCTGCAGTTTTGTTTTGGCAGATGATGGCATTCTGGAATGTGTGGTCGCGCTTGCAGCGTGATGGAGGGAGAAGGGAGAAGGCGGAAGCCTTAACGTGATTGATGAGCCTGTCTGATTAATTTCTACAACAGACCCTGTAGGTTGGTAGATATGACTCTGTCAGATCAGGAAGTCGGGGAGAGTCCTGAAGTGTGAGCTGAGGTTAGGATGTGACCTCTGAGTGGGTGGCCGCTGGGCAACCTGGTGGCTCTCGTGCCTGTAGCAGTTCTTACAGAGATGTCGAGACCCTCTTGCGTCACCTGTCATGTCCCAGTGTGATACTGTCTTAGACCAGTGTGTTGGGGCCACCAGCCTGCAGGCCTCCTAGATAAAGAGATCATGGCCTTCACAGCTGTGTTCTCAGGCTCAGCTGCTGAGAGATTACCTTCCCTCTGTGCAGTGGCTCTGGGGGTTTGGCGCGAGCTGTAGACGCCAACAGGAATGCTCCTCCCTGCCTGCTGAGTGGCTGGAGCTGCCCTGGGAGGAAGGCTGTGTGTGTAGCCTGGGCTGGTGGTGGATTTTCCTGCAGGCGGGGGAGTGTTGCTGTCTGAGAGCCCATAAACATTTTGTAAAGGAGAAGGAGATTCTTGTTCTGAGAGGTAGAAGATGAAGATGTCAGAACTGGTCAGTGGCTAACTTCTGGCTCTCCAGTAACTCCTCTAAATCAGGTCATTGTTAGCTTCCACGAAAGACACCAAGATGCCCCTGTGTGCATAAGGATTGAGCTTGGAAAATGCAGTCATGCATACACCCCCATCCTCACCCCATGGATATGTCAGGGAGGGGGCTGCTTCTGCAACACCACCTCCCCTTCCCCTGTCCCGCTCATGGCAGGAATGTCACTGTGGCCTCCTGCTCCTGACTCTGCTGTGTGGAAGATCACAGCCAGGGCACTTGATGGCAGCAAGTAAGGATTTGGCCTTTGCTACTGTCCAGTTTCCTAGGACCTCGAACTGCAGGTCAGGTCTGAGCAGGACTGGGAAGGCCGGCCTGCAACAGCCAGCATAGCAGCGCTCCAGGACAGGCATCACCAGCTGACTGTCCTTTCTCATAGTTCATTCAGCACTTCAAATCTAGCGATTTTCACGCTGTCTCCAGAGTTGCCATTTGCCTATGACAGGTGAGGAAACTGGGGCCCAGAGAGCCATGAAGACCTGGCTAAAGCTACACAGTGGGTATGTGACTGCAGTTAGAGTCTCACTAGTCAGAAACAGCTGCTTTGGCCCAGAATCCCATTTGACACATGAGGGAACTGAGGCTCCAAGAGGGAACTCACTTGGCAAACTGGGCAGAGCTGGTGAGTGGCCTTTTTGGGCCCAGAGCCCGGCCCCTGAGTGCTGCTTCGTCCACCTAGGCCACACAGCCTTTTGTTTGGGCTTTCCATTTTTGTTTTTAAATGTGTTTTAAACCCTCTTCTGTTGGCTTTTAGTCACGGTTTGAGTAAATTCAGTATACTTATAAACAGGTCTGACTGAAGAACAGATCATGGGTGTCTTAGGCTGAGTGACTTCACATGATAGTAGATTATCTCTGGGGCCCGCTGCGGTCCCCTCACTGTCCTCTGGTTCTCTTCCCGTTCTTTCCCTTGCCCTGGCTTGGAGGAGAAGGCAGCATCTAGCCCGTGGCCACTCAGTAAGGTGAGTTCTCCTCCGTGCCTCCTGCCCTCATCTCCTTCCTCTCGAGGGTGTCAGGCAACTTCTAGTCCATAGCAAGCTCTTCTTTCATAGCATGGGGTGGAATGACATGAACGGTAGTGAGAATTACAGGAGTGCTGTTAGGAAACTTGTCTGTCAGTTATTTTTCATTGATAAATGAACTCTTGACAAGTCATGCGTGCAGTTGGCTTCGGTTTCAAGAACCAACATGGGCCGTCTCATTCCCATGTTCAGATTGGCTTTGGCTCTCAGCACTTTTATGTCCCTGAAGAATGTCATTCCTCCCCCTCCTCTTGAAATGTTATTTGCTTTAAAAAGCAGAAAATCCCTAAAGCATTGTGAGAGTCTCTGAAAAGTCCAGGAGAACAGAGTTCCGATTTGGTTCAGCTCATTTTACTGTTTTGTCTTGTTTTGTTTTTTTTCCATTCCATTAAGGAGACGCATAGGGGAGCCTGGGGCACTTTGTTCAGCCAGGGGCATAGGTCAAGTCTCTTTCAAGCTGTGTAGTGTGACTCCCAGTCCTTCCCCAAGTGTGGCGTTTGGCCGCCTTTGATTACTTGAAGGACTAGTTTGGGGAATATATTTTAGCCCCAGTCACTGAGAAAGCACCTCCAAGGACATACCTTCCTGTGGAGAGAGGGATGAGGAAGAGCTGAGGATGCCCTTTCTGTCTAAGGACAGCAGGTGCCTCATGCTTGCAGCCAGCCAGTCTCACTCGCCCTGAAACGCCCACCAGCCCAGTTGCAGGAGCAAGGTACTTGGAGGACTCAAAAGCATTTTCTTGGCCCCTAGAAGCTAATGCTGTAGCTGTGAAGGCAAGATGTTTTTATCCAATTTATGAGCATTTAATAAGGGCCTATGCTCTGCTAGGAATTGTGCCTACCTAAGGATTTCAGTGCTTCTAGGGATATTTTTGTAGTGCCCTCACCTTACGGGGCATTACCTCCTTAACTTATAACTGAGGTGGGCAGAACAAGGGTAACTTCTTACATGTTATTAAGGCAGAAAGCTGAGCAAAGACACATAGCCAGGGCCCTGCATCTCCTCCGGGACTGAGCTGGGCTGAGCGTGGACTCAAGTTCAGTGCTCTTGCTGTGATACTGGCTTAGCAGGTAGATAGCAATCAGGCTGCTGCTGTGGGCAGGCTCTGTGCTGAGGCCATAGGATGACTGAGGGAGGTCCACACCTAGGCTGTACACATGGAGGGGAGGGAGAGGGCTCCCCACAAACAACCTAGGAACGAACTTTGAGAGAAGGGCAGGGTGGCTGTGGCAGAGGCAGAGGCAGGAGGCACAGGGCCTGGGGAGAGAGGGACAGATGGATACAGGTTCCAGCTGGGGTTGCAAGAAGACACTGTGACTCCCTGCAGGCTCAGGAGCACGCCGAGCTTCCTGGGAGACACTTCACCTTCTGCAGGTGACCCAGTGTGGCTGCAACTCCATGCAGTTAGGGATGGAAAGTGACGGCTTCCTGTCCTACCTGTACCCTCTCCGAGATACTCGTCATCTGCCCATTTTTCCTGCCTGCAGTGGAAGCCCTCGTGCCATGTTTCAACATCAGTTCCAGAAGGTTGATGTTTGGCTGGGGCACCTCGAGATGGGCTGTATTAGAGAGTGTGTGTATTGCAAAATCAGTGTCTGCTTTGGCATTTGATCATTTAGCTGACAAATCAAGTACTTAACAGATAATTACAGTGAAACTTACAGGTCCTGGAGTAGTGGGATCCAGTGATTAATACAAAGACTTTGGAGTTCAGTAGATGCGGGTCGAGTCCGTGCCTCGTTCACAACCAGGTGACCTTGGGCCCAGGCCTCAATTTCCCCCTCTGTAAAATGGGATAACAGTAGCTGCCTCTGATAGGGATACTCTGAGGATACAGTAAGCACAGGGCCTGGCACTGTTGCTATGGCTAGTATTTTCCTCATGGTACATTAAAAGGTAGGCTCTGTGTCACCTGTTATTTCTGCAAATAGAACTAGCAAAGTATTGATGAAAGAGGTTTTCTTTGCCTCTCCTTTTCTGTATGTGGAAGGTGGTGCTGGTAAGCTCTGTCTGTTAGTTGCTTCTCAGTGGGACCTGAAGATACGGGCACCCGGGCTGTGGGAGTTGTTGAAACGTTCCCTATGGTATGGAAGCTGATGCGGGCACCCGGGCTGTGGGAGTTGTTGAATTGTTCCCTGTGGTATGGAAGCTGCACATTTGTGGGCCCTGTCCTCTGGTTGGAACACCAGATTCTCTTTCCAATATCAGCTTAGTCTGGGAAAGTAGAGGTCCTGGATAAAGTTCTTAGGCAGCTTTCAGCTTTTATCCTTTAGATGCAGATGGTTCAATTATTACATAAAATCAGCAAGCAGAAGCGCCCCCAAGCAGATTAAATCCCTTTGTCTTGGTGGAGATGAAGCTTGCTGTAGCATTCGGCTCCCCTCGGAATGCTCCTCGCACTTTTGGGTTGGCACAGTTTGTCAGGAGACAACATGACCCACCAAGCAACACACTTCCCCAGATGTTCGTACATTTGCTTCTGGATTCCGTCTACAGATTGCTTTTGTCACACCAACAACTGAAGCTACGAAAGTTTAAAAGTGCACAGGGCCTTCGCAGAAGACCTGTGGGACTGCCGTCTTCCCTCCCATTTCCTTTGCTTAATGGGAGGGGGAAATGGAAGCTCTGAGAGCAGTGACTTCCTCGAGCCATCAGGAAAATCCCTGTCAGTGGCTAAGTTTATGTTCAGGTTTTGATCTGAGTCCTGCTTTTAAGGCGGTAAAATTAACTGTGAAACTAACGTATGCAAGTAGTAAGTACAGGCTAAATAAAGACGCTGAAAGAAGGAAAAGTTTGTCTTGATGATGTCCAGTATGGTCAGTTTCTTTTAAGGGATAGCCCTTCAAAATGCATTGCATAACATTTGGTAAACTCCTTTAATCTTCTTAAGGTTTATGTAGGATTGTAGAGTTTGCAGCACTTTCTCGTATGTATTAATTCATTAACATGCAATCCTCTTTTGAAGTGGATGAGGCAGGTAGGGCTCCCACTTGCTGGAAGCGGAGAGTCCCAGGCCACAGCGATATCAGACAGCTGTGTTCAAGGGCTGCAAACAAATGAAGACACATTGAAGACTGTAGAACAAAAGCAAGAAAAGTTTGTGTTAGCAAGGAGTTGTGTGAGAGCAAAGCTGTCCCCCCTGTTTCTGTGGTGTCAGAGATAGCGCGGCCTGGGGAGGAAGGCCTGGATTTGAATTCTGGCCTTGCCCCTGCTAGCTGTAGGATAGTGGACAAATTACTTGATTTCTTTTCTTGGAGCCTCAATCTTCCCATCTGGAAAATACGCATACTACCAACAATAATACCTATTCATAGGAATGTGAGAGGATCAGCTGAGAAGAACCTAGCCTGTGGTTGGCACCCAGGGAGATGGGAATGGAGGTGAGGGTGGAGGGCTTTGGCTGAAAGTGTGGCTGTGTGGGGCTTGTGTGGGTGGAGATGGGCTCTGGGCCTGTGTGTGTGCCCTCCCACGCATAGGCCTTGCTTCGGGCACAATGCTGGCGAGTTCGGGGCTGTTCTTAGGCAGATGCACTCTTGGGGTGAGGACTTGGGAGGTGGGCAGGGGCCCTCTGCCACCCTGTCTGCACCCAGGGAGCATAAAGGTTGTCAGGGCAGTGGGCTCACGGATCAGTGGAAAGTCTGACTTTGCTCTTTTCAGTGGAAATCCTGGTGAAGATGAGTCACTGAGTAGAGGCTTCTGGGGCTGAGCCAGAGCACTATGTCCCCATGATCAGGCTGGGGTGCCAGCCAAGGGGAGACCCTCACCCAGCCCTCCTTTTGCAGATACTGGGTAGCCCCAGTGGAGGCAGGCTGGAGGCCCACTCTCATGAGCACTTCCCAGGGAGTCTTGGGAGACAGGCAGGAGGTGAACTCGAAGACTGGAGTGTGGCAGCATAAGACTTCAGTACAGGGCAAGGAAAGCCGCTGCAGAGGCATGAGGCCGATGAGAAGCGCCCACCCGCTTGCTGCTTGTGCAAAGGGGAAGGACACCAATGCCTGGCCTTCTCTGTGCTGAGCTCTTTCATATGCATCCTCTTATTTAGATCAGCAGCCCCAGGGCAAAGGTATTATCCCCATTGTGTTTATTTAAATTAATGATGACGATGATTTTTGGAGACAGGATATCTCTGTTGCCCTGGCTGGAGTACAGTGGTGCAGTCTTGGCTCACTGCAGTCTCCGCTTCCCAGTTTCAAGTGTTTCTCCTGCCTCAGCCTCCTGAGTAGCTAGGATTACAGGTATGCACCACCATGCCCAGCTAATTTTTGTATTTTTAGTAGAGATGTGGTTTCACCATGTTGGCCAGGCTGGTCTTTAACTTCTGACTCCAAGTGATCCACTCACCTCAGTCTCCCAAAGTGCTGGGATTACAGGCGTGAGCCACCGAGCCCAGCCTAAGTATTTCTTTTGAAACAAGGCCTCTCTCTGTCACCCAGGCTGGAGTGCAGTAGCATGATCATAGCTCATTTGTAACCTCAAACTCTGGGGTTCAAGCAATCTTGCCTCAGACTTCTAAGTAGCTGGGACTACAGTCATACATTCCCACGCCTGGCTAATTATTTTAGTTTTTACTTTTTGTAGAGATGAGGGTCTTGCTGTGTTGCCTAGGCTGGTCTTGAACCCCTGGCCTCAAGCAGTCCTCTTGCCTCAGCTCCTCAAATGCTGGGATTACTGGTGTGAGCCACTGTGACCAGCCTCACCCCTATTTTAAAGATGAGGAATCTAAAGTCAAGAGATTTGAAGACGAAGACCAGGGCCGCCAAATTCCACAGCACACACACATTCCCCCCACCTCCCCTTGGACATGATCTCCCTGGTATAATCAATGGGCTTTAAAAAAAGTTTTAAAATTGTATATGTAGCATAATCCAGTCTTTCGGTGTTCTGTGAATTTTGATAAATGCATAGATTGCGGTTTATTTACATTTTTTATGTTGAGATCATTTTACACTCATGCAGTTATAGGAAATAATATAGAGAAATCTCACATACCCCCTACTTACTGCCCCCTAATGGTAACATCCTGCCAGACTAATGCAGTGTCACAAGCAGAAAATTGTCACAGATATAGTCGAGACACAGAACATCTCCGTCTCCAAGGATCCCTCCTGCCTTTTCATAGCCACGTCCTCTTCCCTCCTGCTCCCACGACCCCTCGCCAGCCCCTGACAACCATTCATCTCTTCGCTCAGTTGGTCATTTGGTCATTTTGTCATTTGAAGAAAGGGACATAAATGGACTCCTAGAATAGCAAACCTTTGGGGACTGGCTCTTTGACCCTGCCCAAGTCTCTGGAGGCTCATCCACATTGCTGTGTGTGTCTCTGGTTGGTTCCTTTTTATTAGCGGGTAGTATTCCACAGGGCGGCTGTCCCTGCCACACTTGTTTAATTATTCACCCAGTGAAGGGCCTCTGGAGTATTTCCTGGTTTTGGCTATTATGAATAAAGAGCTGTTACGAACATTTGTATGTGGGTTTCGTGTGAATGTAATTCTTAATCTTTCTGGAATAAATGCTAAGAGCTCTTGCTGGTAGTTGCTTGAATGGGCATTTGAAGGGTTTTTTGGGGCGATGGAGAGGCAAGGCACTGGTGGGAAGTGCAGACCTGAGTGCTGGCCCACCAGGGTTCAGATCCCAGCTTTGAACCTGGTCTGGGTGAATTGCTATCTGTGGCCGTAAAATGGAGCTAATTGAACCTGGCTTGTGGCTAATGTGTGTAAAGTGCCTAGTACATAGTAGGTGGTCAATAGATAGAAGTTTTTCTTGATACAGGTTAAGAGAAAACCCACTAGATCACAGCAGGGTCTGTGCCCCAGAGGTGGCCTCTGGGATGGCTTTGCCCGCTGTGGGATCACCCAGTTATTATCTTTTTCATGGCCATAGCACCCGCCCCCCCGGCTTCTCTTCGAAAAGACCCTGACCCTGTTCGCAGACTGGGCTGTAAGTCTCTGGTCTGGTCCTGGCATTCCCCAGTGAAATTGGCTAGACCGGAGCCACAGATCATAGGAATCCCAGGAAATTCCAGAGTGTGCTGGGCTGTGTTGGTCTGGATTCGCCTCACAAATTCTGAGAATGTGCCCAGATTATTTCAGATGTCACTGTAATTTAGCTTGATTCCAGAGATGTGTATTGAGCTGTTAGGGTATGTGAGGGATTGTGGTAGGTGTTGCAAAGGGTTCAGAAAAAATTGCTCTCCCAACAGATCAAAGCAGCCACCTCCAGCTTCTAATCTCCTTTGGGAGCCCCCACAGCTGCATGATAACGTCTCCTTTGAGTGTGGCATTCAGAGCCCTGGGTCTGGTTTGAGTCTGTCTCTGGCTCCCATCCTGCTGCTGTGCCCTCTGTGTGCCCTGTGTGCCAGCCACCGGCATGCTCACCGTTCCCATACTCCGAGTCTGGCCTGGCGGCCATGCCTTACTTACACCCTTCCCTCTGCCTGGGTTCCCTGCCCTTCCTGATGAAATCTTGCCTGTTTTTTAAGAACTAAAAGTACCACGGGCCGGCGTGGGCTGGAATATTCAAACCGCACAGGGGGCCGGACGCAGTTCCCCTCTGGAACCATCATGCCCTTCTCAAGGCACCCACTGTGTGGGACCATGCTGGACTCTCTTTTCTTTTTTGAGGTGGAGACTCGCTCTGTTACTCGGGCTGGTGGACTCACTCTTCTTGCCTTTGTCACATTATGGCGTTTCTTGGAGATTGTTTTATATCCGCAGTTTGAACTGCCTCATTAAAATAGTTTTGAAGGCCACACGGTATTTCCTTACATAACAACACCATTCTTTATTTAACCATTTCCCCCAGTTTGTAGGCATCTAGGTTGTCCCCATTCTTGGGCTCTTACAGTGCTGTGTGTCTTTGGCCCTCCGTGCGAAAGAGTCTTTAAGGCCCACGTCCGAAGTCACATTCCCTTCTGCCTGCCTCTGGAATGTGGTGCCTGGGTCACTGCACTCTCTGAGACCCCCAAGGACGGGCATTGTGCCACACCTGCCTTCTCCTTTCCACGCCTGCCATGTGTGCTGACCGCCCAGTTACCCAGGTGCTTCTGCTGTCTCTCTGAGCCCTGGCTCCTTGTCTGGACTCTGCTGGGGATGGAGCTGGAGAGAGCTGGGGTGCCCCATCTTTGCCTCCGTCTGGCTTCCTGCTTCATGTGGAGTTGTGTCTGGATGGGCTGATGTGTTCCCATGGCGACAGGCTTCCACAGTTTCCTTCTTCCTGGCCTCCTCTTACTTCCTCAGAGGGATGGACTGTCATATAGCCAGGACCTTGTTGATGGAATTTAGCTGGTTTCCCTTTAAACGCATTTGAGAGGATGGCCGCTTGGACGTCTGTTGCTGGGAAGAGGATCTGGACTCCCAGCCTCCCCTATGAAACTGCCAGCAGTAGCTGCTGTTGATTGAGCACTCGCCCAGACGAGCGAGGCACTGAGCAGAGGACTTGGGCGCGGTTTTCATCAGATACAGTAACCTGGTGAGGAAGGCACCATTTTCGCTGTTTTACAGAGAGGGAAACTGAGGCTCAGAGAGTAACTTGGCAAAGGCCCCCTCAAGCCGTATATTTCAGGAGCTGGGATTCCAACCCAGTTGTGCTTGACTCAGGACCTGAGCCTGTAGCTACCGAGCCCACCTGGCTTCCTAGAGAGGATGGAAATGGGGGAAGAGGGAACAGGCAGCTCACCTCCCAGGCCTTGTGCCAATGACTGGCTGCCCTAGAACTGAATTGGGGCTCACATGCAGAGAGACAGCAGCCGCCATTAGGCCTCCACCACCGAGGAGGCACAAAAGGCCCCTTTGAAAGGCGAGTCCAGGAGCACCTCTCTGGCCTGCTCCTGAGCTAAGCCTGCAGTGAGTGCTGACAGGCGTCTCTGGCTCAGCTGCCTGGCCAGAACTTGGAGGAGTGGTCTGAAATTCTTTCCTTGAGCAGATCACACTTGCTGAGAGCATGTCACTCCTGGATCAATGTGGTATTGAGCCTGTGCATCAGGTCTCTCAGTGTGACCTGGGAATCCTCAGACTCCCCTGGGCGCCCTTCCTGAACAGTCAAGCCTTGGAACGTGTATTGATTTCCCTCCTCCCCTTCCCTGCTTTTGCACTTTGGATGAACCTTGTTTTCGAAGAACAGTAGAAGGTAATTTTCCTGTGCTTGCCAGCTGGCCTGTAATTGAGCAATTTCAATAACACCCACTGTAAAGTCTAATCGAAATAAACAGGAAAATATGATTTACAATCTGGACAGCAAGTAAATACCAGGGTACAATTAATTTTTACACAGCAGCAGATTCTAAGACATTTTCCTGTGTTGAGCAGTTTGTTTCTGATTACAGATTAGGAGCTCTTTTCTATTTAATACTACTATCATAATTATTTTTTACTTTCCGATGGTGATCTTCAGATTCCTTGTATCCGTGTGACATTCTTTGAAGATTTAGCTGCATGGGGAAATAGAATCAGAGACATGAGTTTGTAAGGAGAGATTTTTCAAACCTGAACCAAAGGACCAAAGGCTGTGTGCTCTTTCTTCCTTTGCTTGCTGGGAAATGATGGTGGATTATCGGAGTGGGGAAGTGGATGGCCTGTGCAGAATGGCGATGCTGAGTGGGTCCCATCACTGCTGGAAGCTTACTTAGCTTAGTTCATTCTGGGGAAGATGACAAAGCTCTGAAGGCCCCCAGTGTTACAAAGATGTTGATGTTGAAATGTGGCACTTCCAAGAACAAGAAATGTATGCCTTTTTTTGGGGTGGCGGGGGACACGGGGTTTTGCTCTTGTTGCCCAAGCTGGAGTGCAGTGCCGCAATCTCGGCTCACTGCAACCTCTGCCTCCTGGGTTCAAGCAGTTCTCCTGCCTCAGCCTCCCTATTAGCTGTGATTACAGGCACACACCACCATGCCCAGCTAATTTTTTTGTGTTTTTAGTGGAGACGGGGTTTCACCATGTTGACCAGGCTGGTCTCGAACTCCTGACCTCAGGTGATCCACCTGCCTCAGCCTCCCAAAGTGCTGGGATTACAGGCGTGAGCCACCATGCCCAGCCAAATCTATGCCTTTTTAAATGGACCCTCCTGATTGTTCCAGTAGCTTCTGTTCATAACTAGATAGGGAAGGGAGCCAGCATGCTGACTGCCAGTCTCCTGCTGCCAGTTGGCTGCCTGAGGGCCGACCTCTTTGGCATTGGATGCGGGGATGAGGCGTGTTCCGACCCTTGGCCTGCTTTAGTGCCTCCTGGTGTGTGCTGAAGCTGCCTGGCAAGCCATCTCAGTACTAGGATGTCACATGACTTGAGTACACTGCAGGGACAGGAGATTGTTAGCCACCCAGACCCTGAGATAGATCTTCAAGGTATCCTGTCACTGGACCCCGATCTGCTGTTCTGCCCATCAGGCCATTTTACAAATGAGGCAGCCCAAGGCTGCCATGGCAGGGGTGCAGGGGCTCTTGAGAAGGTAACTCTGGGCCTTAGTGACTCTCCCAGAGTGCATCTCCTTTAGCAGAGAGGTGGTTCCAGTTCCATGGGGTTTCCAGGACTGTGGGAGGGGTGACTCTCAGGGTCCTGGTCTTCCTTAGTCCTGAATCTTTTTGCTTTTCTTTTGCCTTTCCAGGGAGTTGACCACACTTGGCCATTTCCCGGAAGGTCTCACCCCAAGGACATGTGGCCAATGGGAAGCTGTTTTTGCTGACATCAATTCAGAAGGTACGCACCCCAAGTCTGCCCAAGTGAAGATGGCTCATGCCCACCCTGGGATGGAGCCCAGCGCCTGAGGTTCTTATCATGGTGATGATCCTAAGTGAAAGCCTCAGCACCCAGGGAGCGGACTCCATCGCATGCAGGACCTTCAGCTCTGAACTGGTGAGGACCTGCTTTCCATGACCATTTTTGAGGCCTGATATACAGATAGGGCTGTGGACTGAGCACCCAGGTTTAGCAAACTGTGTCCAGAGCCCCCAAGAGCAAAGCTCTTTGAGGCGTCCTGGGCTGGGGCCACAGGGCACAGGAGCAGACCTTGACTGAGAACTCGCTGGAAGGAAGGAGCTCAGCTGAGATGAGAGGCCATCTGGTGAATGAGGAGGGGAGGCCATCCGCTGGTAAATAACAGCAAGCATGGTTCTGCAGCCTGCCAGCTAGGACCGGCATTCCTTCTGTCTCCACCCCTTAAGGGGAGGTGGTTTCCAGAGGAGGGTGGTTCCCTGAATGGGGGCCCAGATAAGCTCTTGGGTGGTGCTGCCCAAGAGCTGCTGCCTGGGAACATCGAGAGCAGGAGGCGATGAGGAAGGGCTCTGGGCTGTGGCAGCAGCCACCCTCTGCCAAAGATGGTTCAGCCTGGACCACCCTGACCTTATGGTGGACTAGGGCAGAGAGGGAGCTAACTCAACTGTCTTAGACTATGAGCGAAACCACCTCCAACAGCTGAACTCGGTCAGCAGACCTGTCCTTCCAAGCCTGGTTCCTCAGATGTGAGTGGGCATGGAGGGGGTGAGAAGTCACACTCAGTCATAAGTGGTCTCGTGGGCGAGTTTTACAGATGGGCCAGTCTTTGGAACTCTGCAGCTTCTGTGGTCAGGAAGGGGCCAACTGCCAGGGTCACCTCACCCAGGACCCCTCCTGGCACCCTTCACAGCCCCTCACGAGGACCCACGCTAAGCCTCGTTGGTAGGCCCCCTTCCCCTCTCTCATGCCAATGAAACCACGCCTCGAGCAGATAGACCTAGGTCTCTGGCTGTGGCAGGAGCGTGGGAAAGCCACCGAGATCTGTGTTCTTTCCACAGGCCCTCCGTGTGCTAGGCACTAGGCTGGAGGAGCTCGGGGAACAGGCTGAGACGGAGCCAGGCCCTGCCTTCCTCAGCCCTGAGAAGCTTCGGGTCTAGAGGGAGGGTGTCGAGAGCTGTGACTACAGCGACACTAGAGGATCCCAGGAGCAAGAACTCCAGCTGAAGCCACGGGCAGCCCAGGGCATGCAGAGCAGCAGGGCCGGCCTGTCGCAGCCCTCCAGGGAAAGCCTCGCAGAGCAGGGATACTTGATTTGGCCTTGCAGAGTTAGCAGTGGCTCACTTTACAAACGAGGCGGCTGCAGCCTGGAGCTGGCAGTAACTGCCCACCGGCTCCTCCTCCCTCCGCCCCGCTTCCTGGGCCTGCCTTCAGGCCTCTGCCGGCTGCCTGGGATCTGGACGCCAGTCTCTGCGGCGCCCCCTCAGTCAGGTCTCTCTAGCCCTTCCCAGGCGTGGCACTGGTGCCACTCTGCTGGTGGGCCTCAGCCTGTGAGATCTCTGTGGGGTGTCACCCCCAGCTGCAAGGATAGGGACCCCGCTTCGCTCCTCCTTGTCCCCAGCACGACCGGGCAGGGCAGACAGCAGGCACCTGAGGTGTGTTTGCTCGATGGCAGCCTCGGCCCCTGCAGCCAGGAGCAGAGCTGCCGTGACCATTCAGTGCTTGTGCCACCGCCCCTGCCGTTCCAGTTCACGTTTACCGTGGAACGAGGTTACTTCTCATCGCCCCTGCCGTTCCAGTTCACGTTTACCGTGGAACGAGGTTACTTCTCGCCACCCCTGCCGTTCCAGTTCACGTTTACCGTGGAACAAGGTTACTTCTCACCAGCACTGCCACTGCCCTGGTCCTGCCTGCTGTTTTCCCGCCTGGATCTTTGGTAACTGACCCCTGCCTCCGGCTCTGTGAACCTGTTCTCCACCTAGCAGCCAGAGCAAGTCCCAGTCAGAGCTGTCCTCCTCAGGAGAACTTTCCACCGGCTTTGCCCCGCATGCTCAGCAGACACCCAGTCCTTATTAGCATGTGCGTGGCCCCAGGGGTTCTTGTCCCTGTGACTGCTCTGACCGCATCCCTGCCACTCCGCCTCCTCACTCGGCTCAGTCCCCACTGGCCTCCCTGTTCCAACATGCCAAGTGTGAGCCCGCCTCAGGCCTTCGTACTTCTTCCTTGGCCTGGAGCACCCTCCCCACAGCAGGACATCCTCCCTCCCTCCTTCCTTCTCTGACCACTCCACCTGCAGGTCAGTCCCACTGCCAGCGCCTACCCTTATCCCCACCACACTTGCCCCTTTTCCTGCCTTTGTCCCTCTTAGGCACTTAGCACTGTTAAACATGTCCCCGTGGATCTTGTGGAGGGTGCCTCTCCTGCTTGTGGCGGAATGCACAGGGTTCGGCGGTGCTCAGTGGATGTTTGTGGATGGATGAGCGTGCAGGTTCCTGTTGCCTGGGGCTTCTCTTTCTCCTTCGTCTTACTCTTTCTCTGGCTGCTGCTCATGTTCACGACTGAGTGGGTGTGACTAGAGTAGCTCTAACCAAAAAGAAGTGACTTCAAGGCTGAGGAGCCACTGGAGGTCCCGAGGGAGGAGCCCTGCCCGGGTCCAGCTGTGCTGTTGGCCGCAGTGGCCGCCTCTGTGCTTGATCCCTTCTCAGGGTGGGTCTGCCTGGTGCTGGCTTCAGAGCTGCTTCCAGGACATGTGGGCCCAAGGTTAGCTGAGGTGCTCTTCCAAGAGATGTGGCCTGAGCCCTGCCAGGAGGAGCATGGCCTCCCAGCCCTAGCCAGGGAAGGAAAACTCATCTTCTCAGAAGAGGACAGTGGTCAGGGGAGAGCAGGCGGCTTTGCTGGAAGGGATTCTACCACGTGCTCTCTTGCTGCCTCCCAGATTAGAATCTGTGCCTTCCTCCTGAACTCTCCCTGGCCTTGTCAGAAAGCTGCCTCCTTTCTGCTGCGTTTTGTTACTGGCCTGTCTGGCCCAGAACCACCCAGTGTGCAGTGCTTCGGGCCCATCTGTGATCTTCCTCCTCCTCTTCTCTCCCCTTGGCTCCAGATGAGAGGTCTGTTGTGGAGAGCAGCCCTGTTGAAGAGGGGCCTTCTTGCGGCTCACTTTGCTGATGCACTCAGAACACACTGAGTGTCAGTGCCTGGCCCGGCCCGGCTCATGCTGCCTGCCCTGCAGCGTGGGCCAGCAGGAAGGTGTCGGGGTGCGGCTGCACTCAGGGTCCTGGGAAGTGTATTAGTCCATATCGTGTTGCTATAAGGAATACCCGAGGCTGGGTAATTTATAAAGAAGAGAGGTTTACTTGGCTCATGGTTCTGCAGGCTGTATAAGAAGTATGGCATCTGCATCTGTTTCTAGTGAGGCCTCAGGAAGCTTCCAGTCATGGCAAAAGGTGAGGGGAGAATAGGTGTGTCACAGATGAGAGAGAGGGAGCAGGAGGGAAGGGATGAGGTGCCAGATCCGTGAAACTACCAGCCCTCACATGAACTAGAAGAGTGAGAACTCCCTGATTACTGTGGGGAGGGCGCCAAGCCACTCACGAGGGATCCGCCCCCATGACCCAAACACCCCACCAGGCCCCGCCTCCAGCACTGGGGGGTGCATTTCAGCAGGAGATTTGGAGGGGACATACGTCCAAACTGTATGATCAGGAGGGCACTTTCAGAGGTCCAAGTGCCTCCTCTTCCCGGTCCTTGAGCCTCACGCCACCTGCTGAGGGGCAGGGGTGTCCCCATTTCTACCCCCTTATACATACAGGAAACTGGGGCTCAAGGAGCCCAGGGAGGGGCTGCCCCGGTCACAGGTTTCAAGTCCCAGCCTCGTCTGCTTCCCCAGCACGGTCTCGCGTGGGCCCCGTTCCAGAGGCTGTGATCGCCTTGGAGCCCCTCCAGGCCTTGGGGAGAGACACACAATGTAAATAACCGAAGAAATACTGAAAATAATCTCAGTCTAGTGATGACATCCGCAGGACAGAATGTGAATCAGCTGATGCTAGCATTTGCTTTGAACAGCCAGCACAGGTTCAGAGGAAGTGGATGGGGTTTTTTTGCTTTAGCTTCCTAAACAGGTAACATCATCCCCGTGTAAATACCATCAAGATAACCATAGGAACGATGGAAAATAATTTGTCTTTTGTTTTCTAATCAGACTAAGTAGATAACAGTTGAAGGTTTAAGATTTAGAAAACATGACGGTGGGGAGGCCAGGACTGGTGTCAGCACAGGCCACTTTGGAATTATGGGAGCAGGCCCCAGAGGCGCAGCTCACCCTGGGTCCCCAGAGTCAGGCCTCAGTCACAGAGGCAGAAAAGTCGCAGGGGTCTCGCAACCCTGGGTGTCATGTGGCACTGGGGGAGGAGCTCATGGCCAACTCTGAGGCTAGTTGAGGAGTGTGAGGACTCGGTCTCCCTCCCTGCCTTCTTAGGGGTTCATACCATGGTCCTCCGGTTCCCCTTTTTTAAAAAGCTAAATGCTGGTGACACAACTGTCTCTTCCTCAAAGAAAGGTATAGGAAAAAAGAGAAAAAAGGCCCAGTGCTCAGCATTTTGCCTTTCCCAGCACAGGGCCCACCCGCCCGGGGAGAGAAGGCGCTGAGGCTCAGGCTGTGCCTGTGTCCCTGGCCTTACTTGCACTGCCGGCAGCCATGGCAGGGGCCGGTTCCCCTTTCCCCACTCTGCCCAGTGCGTTCCTCTGCCGACTGGGCTCTTCCTTCCAGTGTTCTAACATGAGCTGCTCCCTGGAAGGCAGCCCAGACGTTTGACCTTGGAGCACTGTGCTCCCTCAGCTCCTTCCCGCACGCCCACGCTCGGGCCAAGGGCCTGTTCTCTTGTTTCCAGAGTGACCACCTCCCTTGGTCAGGCCCGTCGTCTCTGCAGCCAGTCGCCCATCCTCCCTCAAGGCTGAAGACTGAGGGGAGCTGATGGCTGGCTGTCCCAGGCAGAGGGCAGTGTGCGGCTCCAGGAGGCCTGACTTGTCCCATAACAATCAACGCTAGTCTTTTGGAGGGGCTGATCTGGTAGATAGAAAAGCACTTCCTTCTGCACTTGTCAGATGAGGATGCCAGGGCTTACATGACTTTCCTCATCTGAGGAGTTAGTGGCCATGTCGAGGCTTGCACCCGTTGCCTGGGCACTGGGGTTCTTCATACTTTGGGCCATGCTAAATTGGCACTTTGGGCTCAACAGCCCCAGCCACAATCCCTGGCAGGCCCAAGGCCGGCCTGAAGTTAGAGCTCAGGAGTGCACAGGGTCCCAGGCAGCCTGATGCCCTTCACCCTGGGCAGGCAGAGATACCAAGGGGCCTGCCCATGCTTTGGCTAACCCCAGAGTCCCGGGAGTCAGGGCCACTGGGTCTCCATCGGCATTTTGAGAGCCTTCGCCTGAAGGCGCTGTTCCCTGCCAGCTTCTCTTTCTAGTCTCAGGCCTGGATCTCCTTTTTGCTTTCGGCTGCCACAGTGTTGTGGGGTTCCATTTCGGAACTGTGGGTGTCCCACTCGTTCCCCTGCAGGGCATGGGTGCGAGCCTCCCCCTGTCATGCTGTGGCCCCTGTGATGCCATGTCAGGAGATGGAAAAGGCCACTTGACTGCTTTAGTCGATAATGTGCAGAGGAAAGTTATGAAGAGCTGTGGTTGTGGCCTGGCATTTTCCGCAGGGCCAGTTCCTCATTTGGAGCCTTAATTGTGTCTGTATTTAAGCCAGGGCTGCTTTCTTTAGTCAGACAGATGGCCCTGAAGCCTCCGTTTGATTTCCAGATTTTGCCTTTCCTATGAGGATCTAATTCCAAAAACCTTCTCTCGTGATCTGAGGAGTCTCAGAGAGATGAGGCCCTGCCCCGGGGTGGGCTTGGGAACAGAGGCTTCACAGTGGGAGACGCACAAAGGGGAACATGCTGTGGTCTGATTGCACTGCAGACCTCCGCTAGGGCTCGGGTGCTCGCTGAGTGCAGACACTGAGTGTCTTGTGAAACCTCAGGGGGCCGAGTTGCCCTCAGGACCTGGTGGGCCTCCGCTCAGTGATTCGCTCATTCTTCCCACTGTGGGTGCCGGAGGTTCAAAGGGCTGGAAAGGCTGGCTGTAGGAACAGCACATGCCAGTGGGAATGTTAGCCTGTGCTGGTAGCTGCGGGGAGAAAGGCCCTGGCCAACCCAGAGCCAGGCGGGACCCCTGCTGCTTTGCCCCTGTGGAGCTGGACCAGGGAGACCTGCCACTGGTCAGGGTGTGCTGGGCCTGGCGCCCTGGGAAGCTGTCGGTACATGACGTTCTGGCCTGGCTGCCACTGGCTTAGCCTCACAGATGGGGCTCAGAAAGCAAAATATGGGCCCTGGTCTGGTCTCGAGGTCAAGCATGAAATCAGTCAGGGTTCCTCATTTGTCAGCTTCAGAGGCCATCTCCAGCTCACTCACCCCAAAAGAGAACTATCTGGAGCACAGGGGGAGCTCGCAGGGCAAGAGAGGAAGGGGGCAAGTTGGGCCTCAGAAAGGGCAGGGCTGGAGCAGCTGGGAGCACTTTGAAACAGGAGCTCACGGGCAGGCTCAGGGCCCCACTGCTGGGCGAATCAGCCTCAGCCCTGTGGCTCAGGAGTCAGCCATGGAGCCAGTGTCTGGTGAGTCAGGACTGAGTTCTGGGCCCAGCCTGGGGCCAGGGGAGGTGGAGGCCTCTTGGTTGACAGTCCCACCAGGACGTGATCCAGTGAGGGGGAAGGTATCCCAGTTCAAAATCGGGCTGCTGCTGACAGAGGAGGAGGCCGCCCCCCCTGGGCTGTGGCTTCATCTGTTGAGTGCGAGGAGCAAGCAGTGGCTCATCTGGGATCGGGACATGGAGATGTCGTTCCTTCGAGTTGGAAAGGTGTGCACCATTGCTAGTTCCTGGGAACCCTTAGATGGAGTGTTGGAGACCGCATGTGGAGGCCAGGCCAGCCTGCGGGCAGCTCTGACTCTCAGGCTGGCCTCTCACCTCTTCCCCGCTGAGATTTGACTTGACATGAGGCCAGCGATTTTGGGAGGCAGTATCTTCTGCCCAGTGAAAATGCATTTCCATTGCCTGCCATCCACGGGGCGTGTGGCCGCAGGAGTGAGGCTGGCTCTGGCAGGTGACTGTGGCCGTGGTACCTGCTGTCTACTGGGATGTTGGAACCAAGACAGCCCTTCTTTCTCAGGAAGCTTCCATTCCCATGGAGCAGAGGATCAGTAGAGGAAGAGGTGTTCCAGTACCTGCCGTGTTCATTCATCAAGGCGATGGGAGAGGGAAGCGTGTGGCAGGAGGCAGCACTTCAGCCAGGGTGGTCCGGGAAGGCCACCGAGGAGGCCGCGGGACAGGAAGAGTGCAGAGTCTGCTGCGTGACAATCCCAGCACAGAGCGCCTGAGATGGCACTGACTGGCCTGGCCCCAGGTTGGGGGCACTCCGGTTGGCTCCTAGGGGACTGTGTGTGCTGTGGAGGAGAGTTAGCGGCTGGATTTGATTCTGGTTGCAGTGGGAAGTTGGTGGAACAGAATGACGTGGTCCGATCTCTGCCTTGAGAAGATGGTTCTGGGCTGTGGATGGAGGGTGGGGAATGGGGGCTGAGGGCACAGGCTGTAAGAGTGGTTAGGAGGGGCATTACTGGGGCTGGCAGCGCTGTGATCAGGGCCAATGGTGGGGTGGCAAGGAGTGTGTTTTCCAGGTTGGAAATGGCAGGCCACTCTGGGGACCTGCAGCAGATGCCGACAAGTCCTCATTGAAGGAATGAAAGAGCAAGTCGAGTGTCAGCGAGTGCCTAGGGTGCTCTGTGTGCTGGGCCAGTGCTGCCTCGGCAGGCAGGCAGACCCCAGCATCTCTGGCCACGTTCCTCGTGAGGGCCTGGGTCAGGAGGGCCCTGAGATCCCCTTTGATCAAGAGCAAGCCGGCTTGGTGAGAGGCGGCCAGCAAGCACTGTTCTGCTCGCCAGGCTGGGGGCGGCTCACTCTGTGGCTTCCTGCTTCGGTGTGGAAAACCCCAAGCCCTCCTCCATGCATGCCAGTGAAGCGCACAGGGTGCTCCAGTGTTCCTGCTCTCTTCTGCTCTCCCCAGCCCCCATCCTGGTGTGGCCTCTGTGGGCTTCCAGCCTGGGTTGCCTTCGCCCACCTGGCAGGCGCAGGGCTGGGGGCTGGGGTTTCCTAGGGGGTGTTTTCCTTGCGCCCAGGTGCTCCCTTAGTACTGGGAGCCGCCTCCCTTGGCAAGTGAGGCCCCAGCCCACCTTCCCTCTCTGAGCCTGAGAGTTGGGGCATGCCTGGCATCCACAGGCTGAGCGCCGCTGTGCAGGCAGCCCCAGCAGCAGGCTCTCATGTGCTTGTCACCCACTCTCCATGGGATGACTTTGGTGTGGTCTCAGCTGCACCTGTTAGCTGGGATTGTGTTGGGGGCTAAGCAGGTGCAGCCGTTTTGAATTCTTTCCAGATATTCCCACAGATGGCGGTAGAGGGGATGGTTACGTCGCTGTGGAATCCAGGAGGGTGACCTGGCCTGATGATATTGTTTGGGTCATTTTTAAACGGAGGAGGGTGACCTGTAGGAGACTGCCCCATTTCCCTTTCAGCCCCGTAAGCTCCTGTGGTTCCTCAGCACCAGTCCAGGCATTCCCTGCAGGAGGCCACCCCGACTTCCACCCCCATCCCAGCACACCCCCCTTGACATCGCCTTCAGCCCCCATCTCCTGTGCTTTGTCTGTGACTATCTTCCATAAAGTGTGAGCCCTCCTCCACCTCTGTGTCCCTGGGTTGGGCACGATGGACTGTTGGTAACCCTGTGGGATGAACACACTGTTGACCTAGTGCAGAGGTCCCCAGATTGGGCAGATGGGGATGGGGTGAGGGAGCTGGCGCCAGGTGCCTACCACCCTCTTAACTGGATGGGCCAGGCGTTCCTAATCAGCCTCCTGCCAGGCCTTAAAGAGCCAGGACCTGGGCCCTTGCCCACTTCCCAGCCCGGAAGCCTTGTCTGTTCATGTCATTTTGATGGGGAATGTTGGGGGTTCCTCTCAGAAGTTAGAGCCTTCTGTGACAGGCTGATTTCTCTAGGGCTGAGAGCTCCTTTCACCATTGCACGATCAGCCCCCAGCACAGCCTGCAAAGAAAGACTCACCAGCCTGTGCCCACCGAGAGAGTGGGTGAGTGAGTGAGGGAGCCTCGGAGCACTTGAGACCGAGCTGCTCCCTGGGGCTCTGGCTCATGAGAGGACAGAGCGAGCCTCTTGACCTGGGTGTCACCTAGCATGAGAAACCCCCAGAATATTCCACACCCAGCTTACTGTGTAGCCATGGAGCAAGCGCCCTGGATTTGGGGTTCTTCTAGGTCTCGTTGGCCTGTTTTCTGCCCAGTGGCCATAGCGTTCAATTGAGGGTAGTGCAGGGCATCCGGGAAGACGTAGGGTGTTGACAGTGGGAAGAGAAACCATTGGGGAACTACAGTGCCAAGGAATTAAAAGGCCAGAGCTGCTATGTGGAGACCAAATATAACCCTTGAGTTTCTGTTTCAGTTCAGAGAAAATGCCTCAGGGGGCCTTGTCGCCACAAAACAGCCTGCAGAGCAGAGGCCAGGCCTCCTGGGCTCTCCCCATGCTTCTCACCAGGGAGGGAGAGCTGTTCTCCGTCAATCTGGAAGGGAGGGGTCTCGGAGTGGGACCTGGGGCCCTCTGCTCCCTACTTGAGGTTCTTCATGTCCCCAGGGAGGTCCCCTCCTCTCTTGGTCTCTTCTCAGCCCAGCTCAGGGAAGCTCTTTCCGCTGTTTGCCATCTACCCTGTCCCTGGGCCACCTCCACCTCACTCATGTAGAAAAATCCCCTCGTGTCAGAGGTCCTGGGGCTTTCTGTGTGTTTTCAAAGCCGGTTAACTCAGTGGACTCCTTAACTCACTGGAGACTTGGGACAAAAAAGTCTGGGCCTAATTCTGTGCAGATGTTTTATCTTTGAATACCTTTTCCTCCTTTCCCTGATCTGACATTGGCAAAGGACGGTCACCCTTTTATTGTGACTTTAGAAGGGATCAGTACAGAGTCAGTGCAAACATGCTTCCTATGACTTGAAGAGTGAATAGCTTTTCTGGTTGTTTTCAGCACACGCCAAAGAAGATGAGTCAAGGACCTACACTTTTCTCTTGTGGAATTATGGGTAAGTACTCAAGGCCGTCCTGGGAGCTGTCCTCCTAGCCCTTCCAGCCAGGGTCTGAGTGAGACGCTCAAGGTGAGACGCTCAAAGCACTTTCTGGACACAAGTTCAAAAAGAGCAGCCCCGGGGACTCTTCTGGGTGTTGACTATTTTGGTCCCTTATGGTGTCTGAGTGAAGGGACAGGCACTGCTGTGTGGTTTAGAACTCTAACATTGAGAAATTCTGTCTGATGATTAAAGTAATTCATGTTGATTTTATTCATTCAGAAAATGTACAATAGTGTAAAATATGCAACAAAACTCTCTCGTAGCCCCAGTGCCCAGGGAAAGTTACTGTTGATATTTTTGTGTATGTTTATGTTGGTAGCATTTTTTATATAGCCCACTCCACATTGAACATATAATTATGTAAAACTATATTTGTTTGCTTTTTTCACTTGAAGCGGTTACCATCATGTTCCCACAGCATTAAAATTGTTCATTTGAATGGTCTCCAGTACTGCGTTGTGTAATAAATGCATCAGAATGTCTTTAGCGATGTAACTGTGGCTAGGCTGTGGGGTCAAGGGGCTGTTCTATTTGCTGTCGGGATGAACAGTGACTATGTCAGTGCCTAAGTCTTTGTCTGCCTTTTAGATGATTTTAGATAGTCTCCAGGAGTGGAATAGACAGGCTGGAGGGCAGGGACATTTTTAAGGCTCTTGATTCATATTGCTCACATGCCTTCCAGAGAAGATTGCCTTCATCTTCTGATTCTGTGCAGGTGTGAATTACGGTTTTTACAGGGGGTAGAAAAGATGACTGTTGATTATATTGATTTCTTGATGCTTCAGCTGGTTGGGCATTGTTTCACCTCTGTCTCTCTGTGGCTCTCCTTGCCCTCCTTTGGGAACGTCTTGCTGGGTTAGTTTCCGTAACGTCTGTGTGGACTCACAAGCCACTCTTGGTTCATGGATGACCACTGTGGCCTTTCAGATTCCAAGTTGACTTTGGTCAGACCTTGTAGTCTCCCTCGCCTTTCCTTCTCTGTCCTTTCCCTCCACGTATGGTGTTTTGTTTTTCTTCTTTAGATACAGTCCCCATAGATGAAGTGATGGAGGTTGCCACTGTGTCAGATTGAGCACTGTGCCAGTCTCCTTACATGCAGGGCCCCCCCAGCTCTGCCAGTGGCTTCATCTACATATGGGAGAATGGAGGTCTAGTGAGGTGCCCCTCTGCAAGGTCCCTCAGTAGGCAGAGTTGGACTTGGGTGAGTGGCGAAGGAAGATGGTTTTCTTCACCATGTGCCATGGCTCTGGGACACCTGGCGGTGCTCCTGACGCTGCCACTGAAGAAGATGGAGACAGGGAGATCAACTGGCCTGGTTTACCGTGCGACATACTTCTGAGGCCTCTCCCCACAGGATTGAATACCTTCCCTGGTGGTTTACAGCTTTCGGCAAACCCTCAGCGCTCCAGACACATAGCTCAGAAGCCTGCCTCTTTGCCTGTTTCCTGGACAGCCTCACCTTTGAGCTTCCTTCCTGTGTCATGCCTGGGAAAGAGAGAGAGTCCCCAGCGTGCCCAACCCCTCAACCCTGCGTAGACTTTGCTGTCAACTGGGCCAGACCAGTAAACTGGATTATGGAGATGTTGGTCTTTATTTCAAGGCTGTTCAAGGCTTTCTGATCTTTGCACTATGTAAGTTATAATAAGATGGAAGTCTGGTGGGTTTGTGATAAGAGAGAGAGAGACGCCCTTGTAGGGGCAAGTCTTGAGGCCCAGGTACCAAGGCAGAGGCCCTGGGGAAGGGAGGTGTCGGGGGAAAAGCCCAGCTGGCCCAGGAGAGTCTGTCAGAGGCTGCAGAGCCCAGCAACCTGCTTCCTGCCGGGGAGGTCAGAAGGAAGGTTTCCAGGAGGGACTGTGCTGAGTCTCCAGACTCCTGTTTACAGAGTGGCTCTTCAGGATGTGCTGGCTGGGTGCCAATGCTTCCATCCTAGGCTCTTCTTCTCTTCAGCAGGGTCCTGTCTTCCTTCTGCTCTGCAGGACAATGCCAGGACACTGCCAGGCAGCAGAGGGAGAAGCGGGAGACTTTGGAGGTCTTTGGAGACCCCTTGTTCTCGTCTGCTGCTGTCTCCCATGGGTCTCATCTTTCTGTTGCTCAACCCCTCCCTGATTCAGGAAAACCCTGCCCGGCGTGACCGGGCATCACTGAGTGACCATTGCATTGCCTTTGCATTTTCACGGCTTGCTGTCATAGATACGACTTGAGCACCTGCTGTGTGTCAGGCACCTGGTGAGGGAGAGACTGGATCAGACCCTGCCCCTTTCCTCAAGGAGATTTCTGTCTGATGGGGGAGGAAGATCAATAACAGTGAATTCCGCACAGCTTAGGTAGACGTCCATGAGTGTGGAGGCCCTTGAGCTATGGGGATACTGCCCTGTCTTCCTGGCTAGGTTTCCTCAGCTTGCAAGTTATGGGGATTTAAAGAGACTGCCACGCACTAGCACACATCCTCCCTCCCGCCTCTGTCCCTTTCCTGCACTTGGTGGTGGGGGTCGGCAGTCAGGGGCCTTACCCTGCCCACTCTGTCTAGTGGAAGCTCGAGTTACCTCTCTAGCCCTCACTGTGCTCCATGAACTGGGAGTGCACCCCAGGCAGCGAGATTACATCTCAGGTGGCCTGTTTTTATTTTACTTTATATTTACTTATTTTGAGACAGAGTATCACTCTGTTGCCAGGCTGGAGTGCAGTGGTGCAATTTCAGCTCAATGTAACCTCCACCTCTCGGGTTCAAGCGATTCTCCTGCCTCAGCCTCCCAAGTAGCTGGGACTACAGGCACGTGCCACCATGCCCGGTTATTTTTTATATTTTTAGTAGAGACGGGGTTTCACTGTGTTGGCTAGGATGATCTCGATCTCCTGACCTTCTGATCCGCCAGCCTCGGCCTCTCAAGAGTGCTGGGATTACAGGCGTGAGCCACCATGCCCGGTGTGCCTGCTTTTCAACAGTGGGGAAGAGAATACTCTGAGGGGCTGGCTGGACTTTTCAAGAGGGTTTCAGGTCCTTCCAGTGCTGGACAATGCTGTGCAAAGATAAAACACCAGATTATCATAATCACCAACCCTGCAGCCTGTCTCCTAAAGATAAAGGACTCATGTTCTGGTGCTGAGCAGTGGAATTCTCCCAGGAAAGCTGGAGACAGTTGGCCCTGTGACTCAGGATTTTTTCCTCCTGAGCCCCCATGCCACAGTCCTCACTGGAAGCCAGTATGAGTTCAAATTTCACAAATGTTCTGCAGAAAATCTGTGCAAGTGCATTAGGGCAAGGGGCACAGCATCCTGGTTGCTTCTTAAAATGCCACCCTTTCAAGTAGCTCGGCCTCCTCTGCACCTACTTAGATAAAACACGTAACTGATATAATTGAGTGCTCACAACAATGCCTTATTATTTATTTATTTATTTTTGAGACGAAGTCTCACTCTGTTGCCTAGGCTAGAGTGCAATGGCACAATCTTGGCTCACTGCAACCTTCGCCTCCTGGGTTCAAGCGATTCTCTTGCCTCAGTCTCCTGAGTAGCTGGGATTACAGGCGTCTGCCACCGTGCCCAGCGAATTTTTGTATTTTCAGTAGACATGGGGTTTCACAATGTTGGTCAGGCTGGTCTGGAACTTTTGACCTCAGGTGATCCACCCACCTTGGCCTCCCAAAGTGCTGGGATTACAGGTGTGAGCCACCGCGCCCGGCCTACGCTTTTTTTGTTTTCTTTAAAGCACTTCACATCCTGTGATTACAAGCTGGATACCAGGCCCCTCTCCACTCCTGTCCCCCAGCCCAGTATAGGAACTTGATACAGAGAAGTGGTTTTGTGCTTTTCAGTGTGGAGGAGAGAACAAAGCCAGCATGACGTGTGGATGGGAGAAGCAGAGACGGTGGAGCTGAGTGCTGCCCAGCCGGCCCTGCACAGGGCTGAGTGCCTCTTATGAGGGTGCCAGCTCAGCTCCTGCCACAGGGATCCTGCCAGCAGAGGCTGTTTGGACTCTGGGCTGCCCTTCTCATCTCCCACAGCATCCCCAGCCCACCTTCTTTGCTGAAGTGGAATTTCCTCTGCAAAGCTTCTCTGGGAAAGAGCTATTTATATGATTGGGTCTTGTGCTCTCGACACAGGAAAGAAATATGGGTCAGGTGGCAGCTCCATGGTGCATCCCACCCACTGGTCAGCTGGCTGGGCGTTGGAGCCAGCCCTTGCTCCTGGCTCTCATTTCTAGTGGGTAAAAGAGGGGCCCGGGCGGTAGCTGAGCGGCATCCTATGTGGGGAGAGGTGGAGCCACACGCGCACTCAGTCCAGGCTCCCTCCAGATCTTCTGCCATTTGCAGTGGGGAACCCGGGGTCACACGCGTACTAGTTTAATCTTTTTTGGTGAAACAGGGCAAGTGGAGTGAGCGCCGTCTCCATTCACCCCCGTTGGCTAATTGCAGCCATTCAGTGCATTTGAATTGTAGGGACAATGGACACCACACATTCCATTTTCCTCACCACTCAGGCGAGGAGGGGACCTGGAAATCACATACTATGTGAGAAAGCGAAGGCAATAGCAATTATCTTAAAAAGGCTACTAGGAAAAGTCTTGTAAATACAAGTCAATGGACAGAGAACAAAACAATTCATATGCTAAAAAAATTTGGATGGAAACCCATAATTACTTTAGGAGTTATGGTAATAAATTATTTATTAATGTAAATTATTTCACAGGCAAAGAACATAGAGGAAACTTGAGCAGAAGGATCATACATTATGTATAAAAAGGAATTGTAAAAATATTATAGCAGCCCTCCTTGTGCCGCTCCAGTTCAGGTTTGTCAGCATTTTAATTATAAGCCCTTACTTTCAGGGTTTAATTACTTGGCTGTTAAAGTCTGCTCTGTACATAAAAGGGTTGTTCCCTGGGGCACTCTCTGTATTAATTTCTACAGGGTAAACCAGTTGGCTGTGTTGAGCTGGGGAGGACTAAGAGATTTTGCTTTGAGATTTGGTAGCTTTTGGTCTTTAAACTTGGCCACTATTTGTCGGGGAAAGTGGAAAATGATTGCACCTTGCAGGAAAAGGTGGCCTTCAGAGCTTGAGTGGTTTTGATTTCTTAGAACAAATAAACAAATGAATGAATCAAAATGAATGACAGCAATAACAAAATCAGAGCTTCTCAGGCCCAATTATTGGTCTCTGCCACTTCTTGTGTTTTTCAGACAGTCATTTTGAATGTAATCATTGGGCCAGGTCCTCCAGTAAGAGACTGCTTGGTAACCAGTGTATGCTAGAACGAGATTTGTTTTCATTGAGAAAACATTACATCCATATATAAATATGTGTGTATATGTATGTATATATATTATTTTTAAAGATTTGCTTTATTATTAGTTTATTTTTATTATGGTCATCTGTGTGATTTTTAAAAGTATCTAAAATTGTTTGTTTGTCAACATAGGGTATTTAAATTCTTCCTTGTACCATTCATTGGTTTCAGGCAGTGTTTCTGGAATAAAGCACAGAATGGAAGTAGACGTAAAATGTGGTTGACACGTGATAGTGTTGCCAGTGACAAGTGAAATCAGAGCTTCCTGGGGTTGCCTTCTTGCCCAGGTTGGGCTGACTTGATGGGGAGGGGACCACAGTGGTGCCAGAGGGACAGGGAATGGCCACTGCCAGCCTGTCTGAGTGCCATGCCTTCCACATGGAGAGATGGTCACGTTAGACAGCCTGGCCCAACTGTAAGAGTATGATCTTGGGACTGCAGACTAGGTTGATGTCTGGGCTCTGTCATTTGCTGGATGTGTGTCCATGTGGGAAATGTGACATCGTTCTGAAGCCCAGTTTCCCCATCAGTCAGATGGGGATTGCTGTGACAACCCATGAGATGAGTCTCGTCCTTGGGATGCACACTTATGCTCTTTCTCAGCTTCAGCAAGGACCCTGTTGGAGTGTTAGCTGATTAGCAGTGAATATGCATTTATTGACAGTTTCGTGAAAAGCTCTGTCTGTCGCCAATTCCCTCGTCTGTTTAATGGTGCCCAGCTTTGCTGTGCACATCAGTTGAGAGCTGCATCACCAGCAGCTGCCCGTTTCACATGCTCTGTGCACACCCACAGTCAGGATGGAAATCCGAGGAGATGGAGCACACTGACCTTGTTGTTCCTTCAGAGTTCTTGTTGCCATTGCAAATACTAGCTGCTCCCAGTACGTTTATGAGTGCCTGTGGGAGCTGGGGGGTGTAGATGGTGAGACTGAGGCCCCTGTTCCCAATGCCACATCAGCTGTGGCTTTTAACCTTGAGGATCCCACTGGGCATCTTTCTGTAAGAGCAGAGACTTCCCAGAAGCAGTGGCAGCTGCCATGGGCCACCCTAACTCTGCTGGTAAGGGCAGGGCCCTGGTAATGGCTCTGAACCCTAATCTTTGTCCTTAGCAGCCTCTCTGTCACCTCCCAGAGCCCTGCAGACCCACCTTCCTGCTTCCTTGGATGTGGGGCCTGATGGAACATCCTGATCCCTTGTTCTTTCTGTCTTGTGTGAGGAACTCGGTGTCCTGTGTTGCTGTCCCTGAACCCAAGACACAGCTGCCATTTTATAGTCCATCCCAGGTGAGTGGGCAGGACCTGAAGCTGAGGCCTGGCAGGCAAAGCCCGAGGACCTTTTGTTCCTGACACAGTCTGAGTTGAGTCTCCTTCTGGTAATATCGGCAAAGAGACTCTCTAGGGAGCCAGAGGCTCTAAAGTCCATTTAGAAACAGATGATTCCATCGTCGGGGAGCTCACGTCATTTCCCTGCTTGTGTCCTCCCACCCCCATGTTCTTTTCATAAGATCAGTTTAGCAAAACCACCTTCAGAAAGACACCTCGACTCTCTTGATTTTCCCATTGAAGGATTGGTGAGCTTCTCCCCAAACCAAGCATAGAATCTCTGTGCCCCTGAGGCCGAGTTAGCACAACCCAACCCACAGGGCAGGGGAGAGAGATTGTCAGCACAAATAGATAGGTGTGAAATCTAAGAATGAGTCAGCTGGTTGGGATCTGACAGCAGGCTTGCTAATTTGGGCATTTTGTATCTTGGTCTCTACATGAGGTGCTTAACCTTTTCTGAAAACCACATTCTGCTGTACTTATGTGACTATAAGGCACCACTGAAAACATAACACAGAGCTCTCCAGGGCTATAAAGCTCCTCTATCTTTTGAATATATGAAGGCTTATAGACCTCCAAGAATCTGGGCCTCAGGAATTTTCCTTCACATATAAGGGTAGAAATGGAAATAAGAACATTTGAGGTCGAATGTTCCTCTAAGTGTTTTTCTTGCTTCTAGCTCTAGGATCTGTGCACTCAGCAGTCTTCTGCCCTTCTTAGTCAAACAGGGGCAGGACTAGAGCCTTGCGAGTGCGAATTTGGGGATTTGGGTCCTTGTCTCTGCATATGTAGGCACCTCCTTCTCCTGGTCTTTGTGGCTTGATCAAAAGTCAGAAACTTCAAGCTGAGACATTGAACCTCAGCTTTGGAAGAGAACTTGTCCAAAACTGAGAGAGAACTGGGCCCAAGGACGCGTGTGTGGCCCCCTTCCCATCTGCAGGCAAAGCCCTGTGTGTGTTTATTCTATACACAAATACACATGCTGTCACATATATATCATTTCAGACTTGTGAAGATATGCCCAGTGGGGACACGGAGAAGCTTTGTATGCCCTAAAGGCTAAAGCGACAGGCGCAGCATAGGAGTGAACGGGCTGCTGCCATGCTCTCAGGCTGTGGGGCATCACACCCTGCTCAGGGCTCCCAGGGGCTTGGTGTCAGGCTGCAGGTGGATGGGGAGCCCCTCTGCCTAGCTTTGGGACACAGCTGATGAGCCATAGCATGTTCTCAGGGAGAAAGTGGGAGGCTTCATGCTCATCTTGCTCACAGGAGTAAGTTAGCCTCTCAGGCCTTTGCTGGTGGCTCTCTGTCAAGAGCATGTTGTGTAACTGGAGAGGGAAGCCCTGAAGGTCCCATCCTATCCTGTGAAACCTCTAAGTTCTACTCTCCATAGTTCTACTTCCTGTAATTGGCCTAAACCAAAACATAAACACCAACTTTCAATGATGTTATGAATTCAAATTTGTAGAGACCAGAATTGTCAACCCTCCTGAAGCTTCTGGGCAGTGGTGCTGGATGGCCCCGATGGCCACCATTCTGGCAGATGTTGTGAGAACTCAGGTCTCCATGTCGTCTGCATTCCAGTGCCTACCCAGAGAGATTCTGATTTACCAAGTCAGAGATGGGGCCTAGAAATCTGCATTTTAACAAACAGCCCCAAAGGATGCTCCTGTAAGTGGCCTAGAACCCACATGTTGAGAAATTCTAGTGCAGAGAAGCCAGGTTACCACTCCAGCCGGATTTCACAGAGGCTGGTACCCAGTTGCAGCTCTAGTTGAGTCGAGCCTCAGCTAGGAGAGCGTTTCCAATACTGTTAATTATCCTCATGATGACTGCTGCTTTTGAGAGCCTACTCTATACCCTGTACGAGATACCTGTTTAATTCTCATAATAGCTATGAGGATAAGTAACTTATAGAGCTGAAGTTTGAACCCAGGCCCTTGCCCTTTCCGCTACACCAAGTGACTGTTGCTCAGTAGACTCCTACATCCATGGCCATTGTGACTTCAAAGAGTTATAGTTGTTTGTGCAGAAGTGATATTGAATGGAGGGGGCGGGGGCACCCTGTATCCTCTTCTCAGAGGCCTACCAAGGCCCTTTGTATATAGTGTGACGTCAGGGCCTAGTGGTTGGGGCAGTTTGCCATTAAAAATTAGCTTCTATTCCTGTTTCTTTTGTCTGGCGATCTGACCCAATAAATTGCTTTCTGTTCCCTGAGCGAAGGGCGAAAACACAGGGCTAAACATAGCCTCGATTGTTTTTACTTTTCTCATATTGTACTTCTCCAAGCGATAAAGATAGAAACAATAAAATATTATCTGCCTGCAGGCTGCACAAGTGGCCACCTGGCTGGTGTTGATACACAGTAGCAGTGCTTTGCATTTCCAGAGTGTCTTAGACATGACTCTGCCAACCCATCTCCTGGCTGAGTCACACATGGCCACATGGCCCAGGTGGGGCAGATGGTTCAGGACACAGCCCAGGTTGGACTTACGTGGCCAAGGAAGACTCACCTTTGCCAAGGACAAAAGACATGTGAGTCCAAGGGAACGCCACATAATCTTGTAGCTTTTATTTCAGTTCGCAATCCAGTCCTTGATCCGTGCACCAGACTCAGGTCTGCTGTGTGCCCCGCTCTGTTCAGGGCACCAGGGAGCCTCACTGAAGCTGTGCTTGAGAGTCTGTGGCTTAGGAGGAGAAGTAGATATGTAAGCAGATTAGTAATTACAGTTCAGGTGCACAGAGCTGGGAGAAGGTGTGTCTTCAGAGGAGTTTTGAGTCGGCTTTTTAAATGAGGAGACTGTCTTGGTAAAAGGAGGATAAAGGCAGGAAAATAACATTCCAGGCCTTTGCAAAGGTGTGGGTGAGTGAAAGAGCTGATGTTTGGGGGAAGCTGCACTTCCCTTCACAGTTAAAAACTGACTGAATCCTCCCTACAACAAAGGAATCATATATTAGGCCATAGAGGCTTACTCTGTAACACAGAATGAGTAGGTCCTGTAGGAATTCATCATCCAGCTCTGATGTCCTGGGTTTTGATAGTTCCCTCAAGGCTCAGCAAATGGGACTTCCAGCCTTTCTGCATGTAGATCTTACCTGTGCTCGCTCCTGCAGTGTAGTTATTAAACTTTAGTTTTATCAAGAATTGCTGGTGCATAAGAATTACTCTTTTGGGTTGTCTACACAGAGCTGGGGGAGGAGGTGTGCTTTGTGGGCTGATTCAGGAATTCTTCAAGGATGAATTTGATGCTGTATGATTCTTTTCTGACCTTCACTGTCATAGGAGGTTGATACCTGGAGCGTAGGGTTTGTTGGGGGAAGAGTGAGGAGATGGGCCTGGAAGCTGAAACTCGCCTTCTTTCCCGGAAGCAGTGGGTGACAGCTGAAGGGAATGGGCCACAACAGGTCCTTGGTGGGGGCTTCAGAAAGTTCTCTAGAGGCAGTGAGGAGTTAGGACTGGAGGACGGAGGCCCTGAGGAGTCCCTTCAGGAAGCACCAAGATCACAGGATGGCCGTGGGAAGGAAGGGCACTAGCAGATGAGAGAGAGGGTGTGTTCCTGTTTACCTGGCTCCCAATTCCCCGTTCTTCTCATGATTTCTCTAGAGATGGGGAAAATTCCAGGCCAGTGGCACAAAAATGGAAGGGAAGATGGTATCCTCTGAGAGTGGGATCAACTCCTTTTTATCCCGGGTTTCCCCGAGACCTGACAGAGACACAGTCTGTAGTATGCCTCGGCTCCGTGAGCACCGGCCACCCTCGCCGCTCTGTGCCAAGCCCACTGGTTTCTTCCTCAGTCGGCCACATTCCTGGCCCATCTGGTGCCTCAGCGCCTTGTCCCAAAAGAGAAGTTAGTGGCCAGCATTTTTGTATGGCAACTTCCTGAGAACCTAGAGGAGCCAACCCAGAGGAGGGCAGGCTGTAGGCCCCCACCCCGACCCTGCTCACTTCCTGAGTTAAGCAAGGGGACAGCACCCATGGGCTTGGTGCCCGCACCCCCCCACATATTTGGTAATACATTTTTTTCTCATAGAACATTTGGAGACTATAGAAAAACTAAAGAGAAACAATAAATTAACCAGCTGTCTGCCAATCCGCTATTAACATTTTGGTTTATTTCCTTCCTCCTACAACATACATATTTTGCTAAGTAGGAATCACACCGTCTATACAGTTTTATGTCCTGTTTCTTTATGCTTAGCTTTATATTACTAGCATTTCCCCACATCATTTAATATCCTTCGAAACTCTGCTTCTTCATGCTCCATGTTATTCCTTGATAATTGATTTAACCAGCCCCCTGCTGTAAGATGTTTGAATTATGTTTACCATTTTGCTATCACTTACCATTTTGATGAACATCATCATACATAAGTCTTCACTTTCTTCTTAAGATAACTTTGTTTTCTTTTAAGTCAGATAACTGGGATAGTTGTGACTCTGTCAACAAGAGTTTATATTTCCTTTAATTTTACTTTATAGTTGGTCATGGTGACTCATGCCTGTAATCCCAGCACTTTGGGAGGCCAAGGTGGGCAGATCACTTGAGGCCGAGAGTTTGAGACCAGCCTGGCCAACATGATAAAACCCCATGTCTACAAAAAATAAAAAAATTAGCTGGGTGTGTGGTACATGCCTATAATCCCAGCTACTCAGGAGGGCGAGGCACCAGAATAGCTTGAATCTGGGAGGTGGAGGTTGCAGTAAGCTGAAATCATGCCACTGCACTCCAGCCTGGGCGACAGCCAGGTCCTGTCTCAAAAAAAAAAAAAATTATATTAGTTTATTGGACTTTCAGCTGCTGACTAGTGTCAGGCTGAAACTGATTTAACAGAATGGTGAATACCCAAAGGAAGTGGTTTCCTTGCGTGCTGAAGCATATTTGAATATCCTAATGCAACTTGCAGGAAGGTACTTTGGATGATTTTTGGAAGTAATTGATCCAACCCAGTTGGAGGAGCAGATACCGAGACCTGCCGTGGTCAGGGCCTGGGAAATCTCAGAGCTGAGATGAACAGTGTCTGATGAATGAATCGGATGAGCCACAGTCCTGCCTTGTTGCAGCCGGCTTGCCTGGGCTTTTGGAAGGTCTCCCTCCTGCATCTCCAGCTTCTGAGGTGCTCCGTGAAGACAGCCTCTCGACAATTTCTTCCCGTGTTCCCTGCAGGGGTCCCAGCCCCCAGTCCTTGTCTCATGACCTTGGCAGGATGCCCAAGAAGAAGGAGTACCACCGTTAGCTCTGCCTTGGCTTTTACTCTGGGCTCCTGGCCCTCCCTTTGGGCTGCACAGGTCATTCCCCTTGAGCCAGTCACGTAGCTGCTGCTTGTGATACTCTGCTAGGGTGTGTCTCTTGGTGCCCTTTGAGGAGTGGCCACTGGTAGAGGAGATAGGTTTGTAGTCCTTGCTGCCTCGAGCACTCATGGGTTAAATCTCAGTTTTCTGCAACTGAGCACATCTTCCCTGATCCATAAACTCCTTGAGGGCTGGGCCAGAGTCAGGCTCACCTGAGTCCACCTCAGTGCTGCAGTGTAGTATAGAAAAGGGCCTGTGCTCTGGGGCCTGACTAACCTTGGTGTACATCCTGTCAGGTATTAGCTGTGTGGCCTTGGGCTAGTTGCTCAGTGTCCCCCAAGCCTCAGTCTCCCCATCTGGTCCATGATTGTACCTGCACACAGGGTGCTGTGTGGATGACACAGCCCAGGGTGAACGCTTAGTAAGTGATCTGCATTGCTGTGAGACCCGGCATGCATTTAAATACCTACTGAGTAGCATTGCAGGTTTCACTTCTATTCTCTTGACTGGCTCAAGCCATCCACATGTGCATGGTTTGTAAATACATATCGGTTTAAGAAAATAGTGCTAACAAGTTGTTCCCTGACAGCACGGCGTATTTTCTAACTTTGCTTTTGTACTGTAAACTTGAATACAGGAACTATGTCAAATTTATCTTTGCATCTCTTAAAATTCCCAGCACAGTGCCTGATTCCATAGTAGAAAAACAATATCTAGTTTTTGAATATTTCACAGAAATAAAGGTTCAAGTGCAAATGTAGCATTTCATACCAGGGTAGCTTATTTATTCATGTGTTCAAGTAAAGACCTGAATACATAAGTTTAAGTGGTGCCCTTAAGTCTGTGAAGCCCAAGACTTGTCCTTACAGATTTTAATTGCTTTAAGTGAAAAATCGAGTGAACACAGAGAAAGCACTGTGATTGGTAGCCATTGATGATGTTGGTGTTGAGCATTTTTGCGGAGGTGACCTTAATCAGTACAAGCTCCAGCTTCTGTTCTCAGCAAAGGCTTTAAAGGTGGAATTTGGGTGAATTAACCTGGCACTGCCCCAGCCATCTTGTGTCCTTGGCCATCTGAGGTGTTGAGAGACATTTTTCACTGTGGTCTTCTGCCAGGGCATCAAGTCCCAGTCCTGAGAGCTGCAGAGAACCTAGTGGCACTTAACACGTCTTGTCCTGACTCTTTTGCCAGCCAGGGCAAGGTTCAGGGTGATTCAATTTCCCATCCATAAGATGAGAAAGCATTTTGGATGAAAATTTGCTTTGGATTCTCCTGGGAGGCAGTGTGGTACACTGGAAGGAAAACCCTATCAGGAGTCCCAGGGGTATATCTGGATTCTAGGCCCTGCTCTGCTTCCACTTCCAACTCAAAACCTTGGGATTCACTTCCCCTCTCTGAGCCTGAGCTTCTCATCTGTAAAATGAGGTTGGACTGGATGGTTTCTAGGGGCCTTTTGGCTCTTAGGATGCTATGTTTGAAATGGGCTGTTGGTGTGGAGATAGTAGAGGGCTGGAGTGAAGGCCTTCTCAAATTCTGTTTTCTCCTTGTCATTTATGAACCAGAAAATGACAGATGGCGAGACCTGGACAGGAAATGCCCTCTTCAGATTGACCAACCGAGCACCAGCATCTGGGAATGCCTACCTGAAAAGGACAGCTCACTGTGGCACCGGGAGGGAGTGACCGCCTGTGCTGTGACCAGTCTGATCAAAGACCTCAGCATCAGTGACCACAATGGGAACCCCTCAGCACCTCCTAGCAAGCGCCAGTGCCGCTCATTGTCCTTCTCCGATGAGATGTCCAGCTGCCGGACATCATGGAGGCCCTTGGGCTCCAAAGTCTGGACTCCCGTGGAAAAGAGACGCTGCTACAGCGGGGGCAGTGTCCAGCGTTATTCCAATGGCTTCAGCACCATGCAGAGGAGCTCCAGCTTCAGCCTCCCTTCCCGGGCCAACGTGCTCTCCTCCCCCTGCGACCAGGCAGGACTCCACCACCGATTTGGAGGGCCGCACTGCCAAGGGGTGCCAGGCTCAGCCCCCTGTGGACAGGCAGGTGACACCTGGAGCCCTGACCCGTACCCCATGGGAGGGGGCCGGCTGGACCTGCAGCGGTCCCTCTCTTGCTCACATGAGCAGTTTTCCTTTGTGGAATACTGTCCTCCCTCAGCCAACAGCACACCTGCCTCAACGCCAGAGCTGGCGAGACGCTCCAGCGGCCTTTCCCGAAGCCGCTCCCAGCCGTGTGTCCTTAATGACAAGAAGGTCGGTGTTAAGAGGCGGCGCCCTGAAGAAGTTCAAGAGCAGAGGCCTTCTCTAGACCTTGCCAAGATGGCACAGGTAAGAGTCCTGGCAGCCTGGAGTTACCTTGGTGCTCACTGGAGCCTCTGCTGGTTCTGGGCCATCCTAGACAAGCGTAGAACGTCGGTTTCTGAAATACCCAGGAGTCGGTTAATTTCCTTGCTTTTTAAACCTGTTCAAAGAAAGATTATTTCCAGTTGGTTTTTAAAACGCGTTTATTTCTCTCTATTTACAACCAAATATTCCCTTTCACTGTGAGTGCAGTGCTAGGGGGTACAAGGGCAGGCAGATGGTGAGAGGTGGGGTGTTGGTGGGCAGACTCAGGGACCAAACATTGGGAATCCCCTCTGGCCCTTCACTGGAGCCATCTCTCCCAGGAAGCCACCCCTGTAGCTGCTGCAAGAAGCATTCATGCACACTGGGATTCAATGTCCCTTGGATGATGCCGATCCTGAGATTGGGCTTGTGGGTAATGGTTGCTGAGAGCCAGTGATTGTGGGCACTTTATTCCTTCGATTAAACTGTTGAAATGTGAGGCTGTCGAGAAGTTGTGATCAGTATCCTCTGAGCTGCCTGTGTAGTCGTCCTTGCCCTTCACTGTAGAGGAAGTGTCTGGCCACATGCCTCTGTCACTTGGACTTTATCCTCTTTGTCTTGAAGCCCTGCCTTGTACTAACACTGATCTTGGGTATTGATTTGAATGAGATGAACTTGGAGTTAATAGTCTGTCATCAGGAGAGTCTCTGAGCCTGCTGCATCTGGTTGTGGCTGGGGATGGCAAGGTGATCGTGAGGCCCAGGAAGTAGTGCTGGCCCTCGTGACTTCTGACTCAAGGATCAACGCTCTTGGTTCTGTGTTCATTTAGGAGGCTGTCAGTTGCTTAATGCCACGGTCTGACCATCATCTTTTCTGGACTTGTTTCTATAAACATTGGTCCTCACTGGGTTTGAGGGTGAAGATCGTCTTGTTGGTGAGGATGGTTTCAGAGGGGTTGGCCTTGGTCAGTCAGCATTATGGCCAGATCCAGGGCAGGCAGGATCATCGTGCTCACCGTGTTTCAGGCGGGCATAGCTGACTTCCTTCAGTGCCTGATATTGTTTTCTCAGTTGGGTCTTCTTTCCTTTTACAAAGAAAGTGCAGTTTCTCTTCATGGGGTTTTGCCGCTCTCTCCTTTAGTTCCTACTAACATAGCGGTCTACCCAGAAGGGAAGAAGTGCAGGTGTCTTAGGTCCAGAGCATACCTGGCCCCGAGTCCAGACTTTCTGGCCACCTTTGTTCAGAAGCCTGGGCGCTGGCTGGGGCAATAGGAGGGCAAGATGGTGCTGTGCTTGTGCCTCCTCTGTGCCAGTGCGACCCGCTTGGGGGAGGGCCTGCAGGGGTGTGGGCGGAGCTGCAGCCCCTCATCATCCAGTTTCCGTTTCTTCCATGGCGCCTCCAGGCGTGTGCCGTTCTCTTTCCTGCATAGTGGACGTTTTTGACTTTACTAGCTGGACAGGGATTGAACACATTTATTGGATACCAAGAGGAATTTCCCTTCTCTAGAAAAATTTACATAGGTAAAAAGGCTGGAGAGGTGACAGATTTGGGTGACTTCTGAGGAAAACTCAGAGCCCAGAGTTCTGGGTATGATAATGGCTTCAGTTAAATTTTTAAGGTTGAGCATATTTTATTGCCTAATAAGCTAGATAGGTAATAAAAACAACATGCATGTTATTATATTTTACTAGCCACAGTTGGAATAACACCACTGGCATCATTGGAGACATTTCCTGACCTTGTTTGGTGAGAAACTGTTTACAAATCTGTTGCTCAGTGGGGCTGTGCCCGTTGTATAGATGGCTTCGTTGGCTCCAGGTGGGCCTCCTGGATCTGGGAAGGTGCATGGAGCCTGAGGAGCCTGCTCTGGTTCAGCCTGTCTGTCCTTGGCCACCTGCTTGGCAGCGGGTCTCGGGCACAGGGAAAGTAGAGAGGGGCCTCTGGGAAGCCTGTGAGCCCTGAGGCTGGGCCTGTGGACGCTGAGCTATGCTCGCACCAGGAGTCTAGACCCTGGCCAGCCCTCTCTCCATCAGACTCTGCCATCAGATGATTTCTAGCCTGGGGAGGTGGGCCTTGCTTTTCTATGGGGCCCTGAGAACGAGGCCTAGGGTATCCCTGTGTATTTGTCAAGAGCCCTGGATGGTGCAGGGCCTCGTGCATGGGAACCCGAGGAGCTGGGCGTGGCGCTGGTGTACAAGGACTAACATGTTGCCAGATGGCCACTGAGGTGGGACCACTGGCCACAGACCCCAGCATCTGCGTGCTGTGGCTTCACTCAACATTTGGGACCACCGAGAAGTGGGTGGGGCCTGCCCTGCATGCCCATGGAAGCAAGGCTTGGAGTTGGGCTTTCCGTATCTTTGGAAGGGCAGGCTTGCACCAGGTGGGGCCCGCTTCCTTCTGCTGTGCTCTGGCCTCTCCTGGGCCTTTTGATCTTGGTTTACACCTTTGCCTTTGGGGGTGAGAGCTCCACTTGTGCATTCTTGTAAAGGCGCCCTTCGTCTGTGGGTTCTGAGGCCAGGTGTGTGAGAGCCTCAGGTTAAAGGTGCAGACAGCCTTTTCAGTTAGACCTTTGGAGCAGCTGGCAGTTCTGAAAAGCCCCAGCTCCGCTAGAGGCCCTGACTGGGTCCCAGAGCAGATCTTGAGGGTGTGCGTGAGAACACGGGGGCTTCCCTCTGGCCATGATTCGGTGTAGCCAGATGGACTGTGCTAGCTGAAGCCCCTCCAACCCGCCAGCAGGAAAGGGACCAGGGAGAGAACCCGAGAGAGTAAGAGGACTGGAAGCGCTGAGGTTCCAGGCCCTGCCCTTGTCTGTATCCACAGTTGAGTCCAGCAGGAGCAGGCGCCCTGGGTGTAGACTCTGTGCAGAGGATGTCAGGAGATGGGACCTCAGAGGTTAGCCATTCCAGTCCCTCCTGAGGAAACTGAAGCTCTGTTGGTCCCTCTGCCCGCCAGGGCTCGTCTGGGCATGGTGTTCACTTTTGAGTCTGCATTTAGAAGGTGACATTGACAAAGCAGAAGGCCTCCAGAGGTGGGGCCAGAGACTGGAAGCCCTGGGCAAATTGTGTAACATATGGGAGGACAGGACTGTGGGAGGTGCAAGGGAAGCGACGTGCGTGGAGAATGTGCTTATGTGTACGTGTGTGTCAGTCCATATGGGTGTGTATCTATAGCTGTGTGTGTGTGTAGCCACATCTGTTGATATGCGCATGTGTGTATCTGTATCTGTATGTACACACACACCCGACCCAGTGCACTGGCCGGCCCAGGGTGGGTGGTGACAAACACCCGTGATCATTGTCACAGTCACAGGACTTGGAGGAAAGGTGTGGGCTGCTTCTGGGTGCCTCCAGAGGCAGAACTCGGAGCAGAGGGTGGACGTTCCCGGGAGGTGCCTTCAGTCTGCTATGAGAATGCCTCTTTTTCTTTGTCCACCGTTTTCCCTGTGTTTCCATCCTCCCTTTTCTGTTCATGCCACTTTGTCTTGTTTGTTCATCTTCTTGCCTCATCGCTTTTCTTTGGTAAATGGGAAGGAGGCCTGCCCTGTGGCTTAGCTCAGCCTGCGGTCAGCTCTGTTCAGAGCCCAGGGTTATGAAATGGTGACAGAATCAGATTCGCACCCCTCGCCAGAGGAAGTTGGCCATGTGTGAGCATTCTCGTGTCTGTCGCCCTTGAAACTAGGGTGGAAATATCCCAGGGGCCCGCTGGCCACCCCACCCCTTCCGAGCCCATCCCTGGGGCACAGCTGTCCAGTTAATGGCAGTGGGGGCTCTTGTCTCTTGGGGAAGAGATGCACTGGGTGGGGTGTAGACCTTGCTTTCAGGTGGTCTTTGCTCACATCTTCTTAAAACCCCAGTGCCAGGAGAGCAGGCAGAGCTGCTCAATGAGGCTGCAGGTGAGCAGGCCATCTGGGTCCTCAGCTAGGGAGGCTGACAGTGAGGAAAGCCCTACTGGGGGGATGATGCAAGGACCTAGTGCCGCAGTCTCTGCGCTCCCTGGACTTGGAATTATAACCACTTGGTTCCACAGAGCAAGTTGCCCACAGGCAGCTCAGAGGACTAGTTACGCTGTGATCCCTGCGCCAGCCGGCCCCGGGACCTCCTGCACAGCTTCCCTCCTCACGTGGTGTTTTCGTCCTTCTGGTTGCTGTTCTCTGTGAAGCTGTAGCCTGCCTTTTGCAATATGACAATGTGTGCCATTGAGAGCAGGGCCGAGCCTGAGGGTGTGAGTTGTTTATTAGCAGGACTTTTGCTGACATTTTCCTTACTGCTTTTTTGAGACCTGGTTTGACCACCCAGCATTGGTTGGCTCCCAGCAAGACTTGAGCTATAGGCGGCCATTTAGACATAGATCACATGTGTGTGAGCGAAGATTTCAGAAAAAAGCAACAATGAAAAAGATCACCCATTGAATGCAGTCCCCTGGGTGTCATAGTCCCTGCTGTATTTTTAACTACAAGCTGGTCAGCTTGAAAGAGCAACAAATTGTATTTCTCAACAGTGCCTCAAACAGAAGCAAGATGTTTGTGGGGAGGGGTCGGGATGCCGAAACAGAGGTTTGATTGAGTGCAGCTGCCCGCACACCGAGGCCCGAACCTCCCTCAGCAGGCCTTAGAACAGGCAGCAACTGTTGTGTTGGCAGATGTTTGAGGGACCGTGAAAGCTGGCCAGGGGCAGTTTGGAGTAGAAAAGAAGCATGAGGTAGAAACCAGCATGCCAGCACGTCTTTGGGAAGCCTCCGAGAGCCATGTTCCTGGGGATGAGTCCAGGAGAACTGGGTGGGCAGAGCCATAGGGGCTGCGCAGGATGGGGGGCTGCTGCAGGAAGTCGTGAGAGTTTGTGCAGACGCTCATCAATGACTCGCAGCTCTTTGCTGGACAGGTCCTCCCCAGGTGAAGCCCCCCAGCCAACTTCCACTTTGCATCTTTTGTGCCGGCGGGGGCCGCCTCTGAGGGACAGTGGCCCTTCTTGGTCGACATGTGGGGTGGCTACATAACTTGCTCAGGCACCCCTAGCAGCTGCAGGCCAGCTGTGCCTTTCCTTGCCAAGTTCCTGTGTGGCAAGCACAGCTTTCCCGCGCCTTTGTGGCTTTCTCGTGTCCACCCTGCCAGTGGCTGTTCCCCTTCTGCCACCTAGGGTTCCTGCCGCCCCGCACCCTCAGCACCCTTCCTCTCGGGGTGGGGGGAGCTGTGCTGACAGCAAGGAGAGGAGTTCAGAGGTGGAACACCCCTTAGAACACGACTGCAGGCAGTGTGAAGATCTGGTCAGACAGGTGGACATGGAAAGCCCTGGAAAGCCCGTTGGAATGAAAGAAGTGCTAAATACAAGTAAAGGCAAAATCTTTTGTGGGCAGGCACATGGGCGTAGTTGCTTCTGACCTGGAGATAGTTAGGATAGGCTTGAACAAAGGCAGAGAGCTGGTAAGACCTGGACTGTCAGAGTTCAGGGCCGTCAAGGGGGCAGCTTTGTGTGCTGAACTTGCACGCTTCCTTCCGCGCTCTTGACAGACACGGCTAATCAATCACGGCAGTCTTTTCAGGTGACCTTAGCAGAGGTCTTAGGATCCTCCCCTTGTCAGTCTTGGTGACCATTGCTAATTCATGAGTAATTGACCATCATCTGCCATCTTTGTTCTAATCCATCCCCTTACTTGAAGTTGAGGCCTCTAGAGTCCAGGGAGAGTTGGGGCCTTGCCCAAAGTCACATGGTTAGCAAGGCACCCTGGAAAGTGGGAGCCCTGGCCTCCTGACCCCGGCTCCGTGCTCCTGCTGCTTTACTTGGTCCTGGGTGAGGACCACTGAGCTGGCCCTTCCGGAGAAATGCTGCTCATGGGACATAGAGAGTGTGGCGGAGAGAAGTGGGAGCTGTGGAGTCAGATAATTGGGGCTGTGTCCCCATTCTGCCACTTTTGAGCTGTGTGCCTCAGGCCTCACGTCTGTGTCTGTAAAATGGGAATAACTGTGCCTGTTTCTCACAAGTGTGAAACGGGGGGAAATCATGTGGCATGGATCTGACACACGGTTGGCACTCAACGAATGCTAGCTTTGATGAATGAGCAAAGCCCAGACCTGCCACCGCCTTTCTCTTTTCGCTCCTGTGGTAGCTCCCCTCGCACCCTCTGCTACTCTGGGCAGTCTCCTGGGCTCTCCACTCTTGGTGGGCTGGCATCCTGCCACCCATGGTGCATGCTGGCATTGGGGTTCCAGGAGACTCATTTCAGCTCTAGTCCTCGTCGTCCCTGCTTCCCTCCCTTTCTTTCCCTCCCTTTCTTCCCTTTTCTTTTGACAGAGTCTTGCTCTGTGGCCAGGCTGGAGTGCAGTGGTGAGATCTCGGCTGACTGCAGCCTCCACCCGGATCCCTCCTTGCTGACTCTAGTCACGGCCCTCGGGTTGCACAAGCAAACTGCTTAAGGTCATTGGGATCGGGGTGAGTGTTGACATAGTAGCTTTGATCTCCTGGGGAAGAGGAAAATGGGAGTTCATCTGGGGACTGCTAGGGAGGCAGCTTTTAGTGCCACTTGGTGATTTCCACCCTTCAACTGAAAGCCATCCTGAGCAGAGAGTGTTTGAGAAGCTGGGAGGCTTGGAGTCTCTGAAGTAGGGGCCTTTTCCAAAGCCAGCTGCTCGGATGAGAGCTCCAGGTGTGCTGGGAGCACTCTTGGTTTGCCAGGCCCTGCTCTGGTGCTGGCAAAGAGGCTTGGGAGACCCTAGCAGACCCTGCCCTTGGGAGACCCAGCCTATGGGCTGCAGGGAGAATGAAGCCTTACCAGCTGAGGCCTCGCCACGTCTGAGGACATGGCCAGTCTTACTTCGTGGAAGCCAGAGTAAGAAAGGCCTGTGGGTCAGCTAGCTCTTGCTCCTTTGACTGGTTCAACTCCAAGGGCCCACAGAGGAGAGTTTAGAGAAACCCTCATGTCGTTTCCAGGCTGCCGAGGGAGAAGCAGAGAGCATGGGCTGGGACGAGAGACAGGGCTGGGGGGAAGCGGGGCCTCAGGCTGGAGCCTGCCCGTGGAGTGAACTCCATCCTCATCCTGAGCAACTCATGGAACCTCTCCATGGCTCAGTTTCCCCATCCATGAGGACGGGTGGTACGCCTTCTCCCACCGCATTAAATGTCTCACTCATTAAATGAGTTCATTTGTATGAAGCGCTTGGAGCTTAGTTCTGTGTGCCCAGGACACGTGCTCACAAAGTCGGCTGCCATATTGGGAGTGGCACTGTAGGAGTAAGGAGAGAAATTTGGCAAAAGGCGGGAACTGCTGCTCGTCAGCGCGAACCAGCCTCCCCTCAGGAATTCCTTGTCTCTGCAGCGCTGCGCTGTGCCACATCCCTGCTCCCCAGAAGGAGGCCTCGTCTGAGGGCACGGTGGAGTTGCTGAGCTGTGCTGCAGGGCTGTGAGTCCAGGGCTCTGTAACTCTGAGGGCCGGGTCTCGCCTTGTCGCCCCATGTGGTAGAGGCCTGTCATGTCCTCAGGGAAACAGGTGGACTGTGGTTGGAGTCAGAAGACCTGGGTTTGAGAGGCCGTCCGCCACCCGGCCGTGTGGTGACTGAGCCGGTTGCCCTGCTTCTCTGAGCCTGGGGTTTCTGACCTTGCATGCATCTACCCAGGTATCACCATGGGCGTCAGCGTTGCCTGGGAAGCCAGTACACTGCAGGTTCCTAGACCTTGTCCCAGAGAGCCTGAATTAACAGGTCTAGGGCAGAGCCCCAGTACCTTGGGGGTCTCAGAAGTTCCCTGGGTAAGTCTGGGACTTGAGGGAGCAGCAGAGATGGGCACATGACCAGCCCAGTGACTCCACAGGTGCCCAGGGACCAGATTGTGCCACGTGGAGATGGCATTGAGAGTTCGGGCCCTCAGGAAGTGCCAGCTCCACCTGGATTAGGAAGGGCATGACCTGGAGGAGGGATCCAGGTCCTAGGGCGAGTGCTCCCTGAGCTGCTGTGCCCAGCAGAGCAATGATGTTCCCTCCTGTCAGTGAAATTTCCCACGCAGGAGGGCTCAGGGTTGGCTTCTGCTGAGTTGAGTACAAGGCACTGTTTCAGAAATGTCTGGAAAAACTGTTCTGGTACCTAGCGTTGAAGATTTCCGGGGCAAGTTCTTATGGGTGGGTTGCTGAGGGCAAGTTCCACATCGCTGTTTCACGTCCTGTCCTGTGTGCAGCGGCAGAGAGAATGAATGACTGGGCACCCTGGGTGCAGGTTGGAGGCATCCGAAGGTGTTAAGCAGGGGAGCAATAAAAAGCTCCTTTGGGACGACAGTGAGCAGCATAGACTATAGGTTCTGGGGAGGTGGGGAGGCCCGTCAGGAGGCTACTGGCAAACATGAAGCTGGGCTGGACGAGGGTGGGGCAGTGGAAGTGGTGATAGGCATAAGGGGCTCGAGAAATGTTCTCAGTGAAAGCAGCCGGGCTGGCCGAAGGGTTCATCTCGTTACTGGCTTCCAGCTCATCCTAGTCATAGGCTTCACTGGGCAGAGAATCAATCATCTAATCCCCAAAGGTGGCAACTTTCTTTAAGCTGCCCTGTTTAGTGTTTGCTGATCAGAAGTCCCTCTTGTTACCTAACCTGCAGCCCTCACTTTGACTGCATTTCTTCTTGATCTGTCAGTAGTAGAAATGAAATCTAGTGGATCGCCATGACCTGTTGTCTGTATGAAGGTATCCGCAGGACCTTCTTACCCACAGTGCTTGCGCGTCTGTGATTGAGAGCCTTGCTCCTTCTCCCTATGGAGGCCCCGTTCCTGATTCTTCCCCGTCAGCCCTCAGTTTGCAAACCTCTGACTCCTTTGCCCAAGTGTCTCTGTTCTTGTCCATTTGAAAGTGGCTGCCCATTCTGAACTCTGGGCTGGAGAAGGGCTGAGGGCAGCTTAGGGCCATGGGAGGACTCTTTCATTGTTTCTAACATGTGTCACACTGGATCTTGTCTCAGCTGTGCCACATCTGGTTAGTTTACAACAGCTGGGACGGCAGCTCCGGGAAACAAGGGGCCCATGGTGGCCTCCTCGATTCTCCTAATGAAGCCAAGTAATCTCCAGCTGGGCCTCAGAGGATGCAGGGAAAGGAACACCTGGCAAACCCAGGAGGGTTTTGGTGTTCTTTGCCTTACTTCTGCTTCCTTATCCGGGATACCCAGAGAAGGCCCTCCCAGCCTGAGGTTAGCATGGTGCCTGCGGGCTGTTGAGAGCCCAGTGAGGGCCAGAGCAGGAAGCACAAAGAGGTGTGTCCTTGAGATGGGCATGGGATGGAGACAGCTGTGCCAGAGCCGAGCACGGCTGGCACCTGACCGGGCCTTTTCCCAACACTATGCAGGCCACTGGCCTCTGTGGGCCCGTCAGCGTGAAGCCTTTACTTCAGCCCACTTTGTCTTGGCAGCATGGTCCTCTGTCGCCCCAAGCACTGCGTCGATAGAGAATCTCTCCTGCTGACAGGAGCCCATTTATCTACTATTTTTGTGGTATCAGCCATCCGAATTACCACTCTTTCTTGCAGCTTCAAGCCACAGTTGAGAAACCAGAAACCAAACGCCACATGAAGAACAAACCCTTTGCTGCAGTCCCCACGCCGGTGGGAACTTGGTTCGACTAGACTCAGAGTGGGTGTTAATTGCCTATTTATGGCCAAAAGATTAACAATGCTTCCTTTGAAAGTTAGACATAGCGCTCTTGGATAATTCCTTTTTGGGAGGGGAAAGAGTGGCTTAAAAAAAAATCTCTTGGAAAACAAAAGAAACGATTGGTTCCAAAATATAATGCGACCACCAGAAGCTTAATTTGTGAGCAGTAATGGCGAGCTTACATCAGCAATGTGTCACCAGAGGTCATCAGGCACCCCACCCTTTCCCTGTAGTGGCGGGGTGGCAGTGCTGGAGGACCCCCTGTTTCCCTGCTGGAGCTCCATGCATGGGGCGGGTGAGGCAAGCCTCCCTGGACCAGCCAGGGCCTGTCAGAGACAGAAACCAGCCCGTTAGATCCAGGCAAATTCACTGTGAGCAGTGGTTAACTCGGTTTCTGAAGAACTGAAAAGCCAAGAAGAGAAAACGAAGTATTAATATCACGCAGAAGCAGCTACAGGCGAGGGGACCCCCCCGGCAGAGACTGCACTTCTGAATGCTTGGCAGCTTGGAGTCCACCGGCCCCACAGGGCTCGGACAAGACCTCAGAGGCGGGGGGGCCGACCAGCTGGTCGCATGGAAAGGGAAGGCGATGAAATTGGTTCTGTGAATGTTGGAAATGCAGCAAACGGGAAGCAACTGCTGCGAATGGAGCAGATTGTTCCTGCAGGTCCCGCAGCATGGCGGGGTGATGGTGACAGCACAGGAAGCAGACGGGGAGACGCACAGTCGCCACTGTCCCCCAGCCTCGCTCTGCTCAGTATCCTTCTGTCAAGTGCTGTCTAACGTTTTCCAGCGGGGCTGGGGATCTCCTCTAGTGCACGTCACGGCTCCTTCCCAGTTCATTCTTCACTCAGCAGATCGTTGCCTAGAGTGTGCTGGCCACCCAGCACTCAGCGAGGCCCTGGACATGTTTCTGCAATGCAGAAAGTGGGTGGATGGATGACAGGCAGGGCCATTTCAGTTGGCGATATGTGTGCTAATGAGAATCCAGCAGGCCAGTGTGGTTTGGATCTCCAGGCAGGATGAGAGGGGGTAGAAGTGGAAAGTGGCCAGCTTCAGATTGGAGAGATAGGGAGGCGTTGCCGAGGAGGTGACACTGGCACAAAGTCACAGATGATGAGATCAGCTTTGCAGAGATAATCAGGGAGAACATCCTGAGTAGAGGGAAGGCAAGCCTGTGCAGTGTACAGCGAGGTAGGGGTGACTGGGGTTTCTGGGTCAGGGGTGCCATCGTGGTCTGCCTTGGGGGCTGGGGTGAGGAGCGGGCTTTTTGCTTGGAGCCCAGGGTTGGAATGCCATTGGGGCTTTGGGTCCAGGAGCTGATGGGATGCTCAGTCATCTGCCTTACCTGACTGCTATGCGTATTTTCCACCTTGGGGATTTGACCACAGACAGCCCCAGAGAAACCGGTGCAAGGAGGTCATGGGCAGAAGGCACATGATGAGGGTGAAAGCTACCAGAGAGACACTGGGCAGGGCCGCATTGTCAGGGAGAGGCTTGGAGGAAGTTAGGCACCTCTGCAAGTTCCTGTCATGGTGAAGAGAGTCACCTCCCACCCTCTCTTGCTGGACAGTGGCAGCGAGTGGCCTGAGGCTCACGGGGGTGTCTGAGTCCTCCCCTCCCTTATCTGCACATGCATCAGCCTGACCCTGGCTCTGGGAAGTGGGTCACCAAATCCTAACCCGTGGGCCGGTGTTGCAGGGCCCTCCCTCAGTTGTGTGGTCCTCTCACTGACGCTGAGGGACTCCTGTCCTACTTTTCTGGAAGGAAAATGGAGTGCCAAGGCCATGTGCTCACTGGCTGCATGACAGAGCGCTGAATGGACCCCACTCACTCTTTGGCCTCCACAGCCCGTGGGCCCCCATCTCCATAGGGCTGCCTTCCTGGGGTGACTGTCCCAGCACGTGTGAAGCACAGGGTCCAGGGAAATCTGGGATTTGCCCAAGGCTTTGGGTTCCCTGATGGTGGCGATGGCAACATCCTCCCAGGGCCTGGTACTCAGAATGTGTGGCTGTTACTTATCACATCCCCTGGGCCCAGAAACTGATGGATCGTGGAAACCCCAGTGGCCCTGACTCCTCCTCCCAGCCCTTGAGCAGACTCTGCATTTCTTGAACTGTGAGCAGGTTGGTAAAGCTGGGCATGTGGGACATAGAGAGGTTCTGTGGTCAGTACCGTGGCCTCTCTGGAAGAGCACTTTAGCTCTGCCTGGCACTGCGGTTCAGCTGTCCTGTTATATAAGCCCAGGACCTGAGGAAGAAGGGCCCATCGATCTGGCGCTCTGCCACACCGAGCCGAGGCACGTGGACAGTGCGAGTGACATCCCTCAAGTGGATATATCCAATATTTGAAATAATCCTTCCTGCCCAAAGCAAGACCTTTACGAACCATTTTTTTGGTGGCTTTGCTAAAGACCTCTGAGCCTTTGGCCACTGCCTTCTACACCCCACACCCCACAAAATGGCTTGTCTTGAGTGGTGGAGAGGAGGTCCAAGCCAGCCCTGCACTTTCCCAGGCCGGGGGTCTGGCTGGGCTCTGCTCTTGGACCTCCTTGCCACTGCTGTCTCCAGCACTGGATGCCTCCACTCACTTCCCTCCCTGAGGGCGCCTTTGGAGTGACCGGCACAGGCCTCAGAAGGAGTGGCAGAAGAACCTGGCATTCTGTGTTCCAGAAGGAAAAGGCCTACCAGTGCCCATACTTGGAACTTGGTACACAAGGGGAAGGTGGTTTGAGGGCTCACTATGCCACGCCATGCCAGGCCTGGTCTGTGTCACACTTGCTCCTGTGCCCACTCAGCCTCCATGAGGTCCCTTCTTGCCTCATGGCCCCATTTCCCATCTGCCTCTTTTGTCGTGTGCCTCCCCCAGGAAGATAAGACAAGGAAAGGGCCCTCATGGGCTGCCTGGGCCTTGTCATGCTTTTCTGGCTCGGTACTGTGTGTCCCCTATGGAGGACAGATCTCTCCGGGGGCTCAGCGCTGTGCTCTTGTCCAGGCAGTTCTCTCTGAAAGTGTACACGCCTGTATCGCCCTTGCTAGCTGGTAGCCAGCTTTAAACAAGCCTGATTCACCTTGAGACTTTCCATCTCACTGTAATCTAGAACAATCTTGGACCACAGAATTTTCTGAGAATTGATAGGAGATAAACATGGGAACAAATACCCAGGCAGGGGAGCCAGTGGCAAGAAAGACCCTGCTTTGGAGGGTGCAGTCCTGTTCAGAAGCAGCTTAGGCGAAGGGGCGAGACAGCCACGTGTTTGGGGAGAGCCTTTCAGCAGATGTGGGCTGATTATGCAGCATTAACTGTTTGGCAAGAAAGAGGAGCTCATCTGAAATGGTGTGAGGTTAATTGTCACCCAGCAGAGACACCAGATCTTCAGCTTGACTCACACAGGGAAAACTATGAGCAAATATGCATGCCAGCATCTGCTCCAAACCTAGGGCAGCAGGGAATGGAAGGCAGGGTCTGGCCTGGGTCCCCTTCTGGGAGGAGTCTGGGCTCCAGAGATAGGGGGGCCTGGTGTGCAGTTTTGGTGTGCCCTCACCAGCCAGGTATCCCAGAGCAAGTCACTGCCCCTCCCTGGGCCTCCTGCCGTTGAGTTAAGGTGTGTGATTAGGGCAGAGGTCCTGTGGAGCACCCTCCGGGGAGGCCTCTGTGCCGGCTCCGTGTCCTTGATCTTACTTTGTTGCTGCTTGGGATCTTCAAGTAGGGTCTCTGCTTCTTATGAAATCTTCCATTGGAGGCCTCTCTGGAGACATCATTCTCATTAGCTTGAGGGGCAGTTCAGTGAGGGAGGGAGCAGCCCTCTGTCCTGTGACCCTGGGCGGCGCTGGGGGTCTGTAGTGCGAGAATGGGGAGAGTCAGGTGCCCCACACCCCAGGCATCAGGAATGGGAGCCCCTCCCAGCCCTGCCCAGCCCTCCTTAGCCCTGCTCAGCCCTCCTCAGCCCTGCCCAGGGATCCCCCAGCCCTCCTCAGCCCTGGGGATGTGGAGGCGCAGAGGGCAGCCTCTGACCATGCAGGTGGAATGCCAGACCACAGCTGTGGGCTGCTGACTGTTGGCAGTTGAGGTGGGAAGATTTGCAGAAGAAACTTTGCCTGTTGCATTTTCTCCTCCAGATAGCCCCATGAGGAAGGCGCATCATTATCCATTTTAGAGACGGTGGCTGGATCCTGGAGGAAGCAATCCAGTGAAACCAGAACTCAAGCCACATACATAATTTCCAATTCCTACCAGTTACAAAGAGAAGTGAAATGACTTTAAATAGTATGTTTAACCCAGTATTTCCAAAATACTATCATTTCCACATGTCATCAAAGTAAGTACATCATTAATGCACTATTTTATGTTTTCCAGTCCTGGTTTCAGAGATCCACTGTTGTGTCAGGTGACAATAGGTCTCAGTTTGGCCTGGCCACTGCTCCAGCATTCAGTGGCTGCATGTAGCTTTGCCGAGTGGGTCTTTGGGGTCCGGGTGTAAGCGCGGGGATCGGGGGTCAGCCTTGGTTCCCACTCTGTACTGCCATAGGCCCTTTTCTTCTGGAAGGCCCCAGTGCCAGCTGGTAAAGCAGGGGCTGGGCAAGAGGCCCCAGCCTGAGGTCTGAGTGTGTACTCCAGGTTGTGCCCTCTGCCTCGGGCACAGGAGGCCCCAGGAGGCCCAAGGACCAGAGCATCTGGTGCCCACAGGGCTGCTCTGTGGTGGAACTAGAGGTTCCCAGGCTCACCTGCTCCACTCCCATCGTGGGGCTGGTCTGGGGGGCCCAGGGAGTTCCTGTTTCTCTGAGCATCCTGCCCTGGTCTCTGAGGCCTGCTTTTCTACTGTATCCACTCAGCCTGATGTTCTTGGTGTGTGGCTGGCGCAGGGCTGGGGGAAATGGGAGGTGGCAGGAGACGGGGTGGTACAGGAAGGCGGGGGCTTCTCATCAGGGGGTACTGAGAAGACAGCTTTGCAGCATGACAAGCCCTGGGCCATTTTTCCACGCTCATGGTCCCACATATTATGACTGGCCTGTGCCTTTGTCCCCACACGTCCCCTGCTCGAGCCACTTGCATAAAGGCGCTACACAGCTGGCCCATCTGCAGGGAGCTCCTTGGGGTGAGCCCCCACCTACCGGCACCTGGGCAGGGAGCGTGAGCCTGGAAGGTTGCAGTGGCAGGTGGAGGGAAGGCTCCAGAGTGGAAGGAATGTGGCAGAGGTGGTCTCGGACCACGCTGAAGGTTCCAGAGCCATCATGTCTCTAGGGCTTGGCGGTCTCTTAACCATAGTTTTCCTGGAAAATTGCCTTTGTGGCTCTAGTTTGCCCCACCCATCTGGGAGGGATTCACAAGAATGTCAGGGCCTCTAGCTTATCAGCCTGGGAGCTTTAGGAACATAGCCCTGCCCACCAGGGGAACTTTCTGGGCCTTCAAAGTCCAGGCAGCCAACAACCCTGTAAGCTGGTTCAAATCAGAATGCATTGATTAAACACCAGCTGTGTACCCTGCATGGGCCAGGGCTCAGGGAAGACTACCATGTACAAGACCCCATCCTTACCTGCAAGGTAGGTGCCAGCTACAGGGCTGGGATGGGGACAGCTGTGTCTGTGTAGCTGGCTACAAGCTGAGTCACAGTAAGATGGGCTAGTCTCGTCCTCCGAGGATCAAGATTCAATTCTAGATTAATCTCTATGTTCAACCACTATTTATTTACCAAGCATTTGCTGTGAATCAGGCCCTTGTAGGCACCAGGAATGCAGCAGTAGAGAGAATAGTTACCCCTGGCCCCTGGAGGCCATAGCACCAACAGGTCATCACCCAGAAACATGGAAAGGGTCATACCACCTGCCTACATGACCAACACCCAGGGCTCTGCCCTCTGAGCCTTGGTTTTCTCACCCATCTAGCAGGATCCATAATAGCCATTGCTAGGATGAAATAAGATGATGGACATGGGGCCTTCATTTCACACTTATTATGCATATGGGATAATGTTCTAGCAAGCCAGGAATAGGAAGAAAGTGGGGGGTTCTGCCTGTCATGGGCAGGACCTAGCATTGGCTCCTTTACAGGGCAGCTAAGAAGCTCTCCAGCCAGGGGACAGACCTGGGCTGCATCTCAGTTGGAGTGGAGAGGAGAGACACAGACACTCAGATGTTCCTGAGACCAGGAGCAGACAGTTGGGCTGGAGCTGGGGCGGGGTGGAGAACACGGCCCTGAGAGCCAGCTGGAGAGTTGGGGCTTTCTTCTGTGGGCACTGGGCAACCAAGGATGACCGTGGGCAGGTGGCCAGGGACTTGAACCTCACTCAGGCGGTGGACAGGTTGGGGCAGGAAGAGAAGGCTATGCCCACATATTTGGTACCCTTCAGTGGGGAAGGGGGCTGTGGAGCTATGCGGAGCACTGGAGGCTGTGAGCTGCTTGTGCCTGGACCCTTGGGAATGTCTTGCCTGGTTCTCAGTGAGGGTCTAAGGGCCTGGTGCACACAAGCCAGGGCCATTGGCTGGGGTTGAGCTCTGTAGCCAGTCAGGTGGGTTCTCCCTCTGCCTTACCAGGAAGGGAGAGTTCGTCAGGGAAAAAGGAGCTTTGCCATGTTTGTCCTTGGGGAGAACCTGAGTCAGAAGTCCCGAGACGAGAAAGCCAGAGGCAGCACTCCTGGATTGAGCGGCAGTGGAAGGAGGCTTTGGGACTTCCCTCTGGCCCCACACAGTGAGATGATGGGCCTTCTGCCCGGGGCAGGTTACTTAACCTCTCTGTGCCTCAGTTTCTTGGTCTGAAAATTGGGTAAAAGAACTTAATGGGTTAACATGTGAAATAATTTAGCAGTGCCTAGAAACATTAATAAATGATTGTTCTGGAATACGTGATGATGAACCCTTGGTAAAGGCCTGAAAATCACCATGGAGCGCTTCTAGCTCCCAGAGTGCAATCCACCATCCAGCATGGAGACATCGTCTGGCAGCGCCATGGAACTTTAGAAGACTGATTTGTGTTTTGTTTTTTTTTTTAAGAATTTTAATAGCTTTTGGGGTACAGGTGGCTTTTGGTTTCATGATGAATTGTATAGTGGTGAAGCCTGAGATTTTAGTGCACCTGTCACCCAAGTAGTGTACATTGTACCCAATATGTAGTGATTGCCGGTTTTTATAAATAAAGTTTTATTGACACACAGCTCTGCCTGTGGTGTTCGTGTTGTCTCCGGCTGCATTCATGCTACAATGGCAGCATTGTGTAGTGGAAGGGCTGGGTCGTTATGACAGAGCCCGACAGCCTGCAGAGCATAAATATTTACCCTGTGGCTCTCTAAGAAGAGTTTGCTGGCACCTGGTCTAGATGACCTTACATCTCTGTTTCCTCGTTTGGAAAGTCATTGGATTTGCTTGGCAGTGTCTCACCAAAAGCTAAAGCTGGCCCTCGATAGGGCCCAGTCAGGACTGGGGTGAGGACGCAGCCGGCTTCGCTGTCTCAGGCTCGGCTGTGCTCACTGTTGGCCTTGTGTGGGCCTTTCCTGTGCCCCCAGGTGGTAAGCAGGCATGCTGGCAAGGGGGCCATGGGAAAGGGGCACTCATTGTTCATGAGGGTTGGCTAATGAGCCTTGGCGTCAGGGTGAGTTGTGTATTCAATGGATCTCCTTGTGCAAAAGTGTAATTTTTAAAATGAAAACTGTGTTGTCTTGTGCATTCCTCTGGAAGCACCAGCTGGATTGCTCGTCCGGTCCCAGTGAGCTGTTTTCCATGCTGTTCCCGTTGCCCTCATGCTTGAGACAGTGTGGGCCACAGTGAGGATGGATCGTTTCTCTGCTTTCATTTGCTGCTTCAGTTTTCTCTGTCTGCTGAAGAATTTTGGTGGGGCTGTTCCGCTCTATATGGTGAAACAAAACCCAAACCCAAACAGCAAGGGCAGCATTGGGGCTCTCACAACTCAAGACAAACCCCTATAAAGTTCCCTCTGGGCCGGGCATGGTGGCTCACACTTGTAATCCCAGCACTGTGGGAGGTTGAGGTGGGTGGGTCACTTGAGGTCAGGAGTTTGAGACCAGCCTGGCCATCATGGTGAAACCCCGTCTCTACTAAAAATACAAAAATTAGCCAGGCGTGGTGGTGCATGCTTGTAATCCCAGCTACTCAGGAGGCTGAGGCAGGAGAATTGCTCAAACCCGGGAGGCAGAGGTTGCAGTGAGCTGAGATTGCTACGCCACGGCACTGCAGCCTGGGTGACAAAGCAAGACTCCATCTCAAAAAAAGAAAAAAGAAAGTTCGCTCTGGTTTGGGACCCAAAAATCTCTCTGTCAGTCAGAAATCTTCTGGCCCCGAGGCAGACAGCCAGCTCAGAAGTTCGTGGAGTTGATGAGCTTGTGGGAACGGAGCTTGGCCTGGCAAGGTGGTTTTGCAGCTGCTCTGTGAGAATAAGGGTGGGAATGATTGGCTTAGATTTGAAAGCCTCAGCCGGCCGTGGTTTTATCCTGTGCCCACCTCAAAGTTCAGCAGTGGAGGCTGTCCCAGGGCAGATCCTGCCGTTGTCTGAGAAACTCGCAGCCAACCTGGAGCCTGGAGGCTGTTGCATGGGCTGGAGCATCTTTGGGGACCCAGAAATGTGGTAGAAAGTTCTTACCGTAACCAAGAACACTTCCATCACTCCTGTTGGCGCTGGCCCTGGCACTGGCCTGTTTTGAAGCTGATGATGAGAAAACGAGAGTGAGGAGGAAAAGCTGGTGATCAGGGCGTGTCTCCCTTCTGAATAAGGCTGCTCCCTGTGGCTCCTCCAGTCCCCCCTTGCTGCGCAGCTCTGCTTAGACTCCAGCGCTATCACGGCTGAAAGCAGGAAGGCTAGAGGTGGAGGGAGTCATGATTTTCCAAAGGGTAGTTTAGCTTCAAAGGCTGTCTGTGTCCTGTAAGTCCTACAAATGTACACCAAGCTCCCACTATGTACAAGACGCTGCCAGAAAGGGTGGGTGCACGTCAGCCACCATACCTGCCCTTCCCCACTGTCGCCATCCCAGTATCTGGGACACAGATAACGGTTATTGTCATGCCAGCTTACCACCACAGACACAGAAGCACAGACTTAATTAAATAACTCACTTAGGGCCATGGTGCCAGCTCCAGGTAGGTGTGGGATTTGAACTTGGGTGGTGTGGCTAGCGGTATGTGTGCCGAGCCCAGGGAGCCCAGCCTCAGAGGGGGCACAGCGAGCAGGGTCTGAGGACCAGAAGTCTGGAGAAGCTTTGCTAGGTGGACACGGGGAGTGGAGGCAGGGAACGTGGCCTTGGTGTCCCACCATTTCCAGGCTGTGGCCCGTTAGCTCACTGCACTGCAACTGTGGCCTGGGTTGCTGGGGTGAAGTACAGGGGTGCCGCCGGAGGCTCCTAGCCTATTCCTGGGATCTCAGCTTCTTCCACATGCCATGTGCAACTCCCTGTCTCCCATGGTAGTTTGCTGTTCTCAGGATTTGTATATAGATGGTTCTCAAAGGTCCAGCACGATTAAATCGATTTCACTGAGGTGACACTTCTCCAGTCTGAATCTGCTCATGTCTCCTAGAAGGGTTGAGGAATACACCTCTTATCCCATTTTGCATGTGCGAGTGGGGGCCACTCCCCTGGCAAAACAGCCTTTGAGAAACACCAGTCACGTTACCAGGGCATGGATGTGGCTGTGGGCAAGAGAGACCCCCTTGACATCTATTCAGAGGTCCATAGACTGGGATACCTGCTGAGGTACCTGAGACACTTCTGGTCCTGAAACCTCCTTGGGTGCCGTCATGTATGGCAGCACAGAAGATGGCCAGGCCTCCGTGTTTGCCAAGTGGGATCCCTGTCCCCAAGCACCCTAGTGTTTTCCTTAGTTTCTTTCGTAGTAAAGCCCCTCCCCCAGGCTCTTGCTAGCTGCCCCTGTCCCTGCCCCAGACTGTCTGCTGGGTGAGGCTGGGAACTGACCTGGTTCTTTGACTGTGGGAGAAAAGTCACCAGTCACAACCACGATGCCCACCCAGTTCCGTGGTCTCTGTAATATTTGTGGTTAGTATGACCTACATATCATCACAGCTGCTTTCAGTGGCTGAGTAGAAAAGGGAGCAAGTAGAAAGGAACCTTCCTGGCTGCAGAGACACTGTGGAATAGGCTGGCTGAGGGAGGCCTTTGGAGCAGATGGAGCTGGGCGCGGCTCTAGCTGTGGGACCTTGAGCAAGTCACTGGATTTCTCTGAGCCTGTTTCCTCATTTGTAAAATGGGTGTGAAAAGGGAGTTCAGGAGTAACGGCACCCAACAGATGCTTAATTCATGGGAAATAGTCATATTCTTGTTGGTAGAGGGCACAAACCCTTGTATGTCGGCTCAGGAGTATGTCAGTTTCAGACTCATTGGCATTCACTGTTTCTACTGGTTAAAAAATTAATGCATTCATGTAAAAAAGTTTGAAGTTCAGAAGGCAAAAAAAGTATAGTTTGGAAATGTAAAAGCAAAGAAATTTAAATTCCTCTGAAATCCACCTACAGAGATAATGATCGTTAAATATTTGGTGTAGTTCCATGCAGTCCCTTTTCTAAGCAGTTACAACACTGAAGAGTGACTCTTGACACCCTTTCTAGCCCCAGGAGTCTGTGGATTCCACAGGTTCAAATGCAGATTTTAAATTATCAGCATCTACCAGCGTGTGGAACAATGACAAGAAATTTGTTGCTTTAAAAGGTAGAAAGAAACACGAATTAAAACAGATGAGCTTAGTACTGATTTCTTAACTCTGTCCAATATGAAAAGCAGATACAGTTTAAAAAAAAAAAACTCCTTGTGCAACACAGAATTGAATTATTTTAGCTGTTCAGTTGAAAAGACTGTGAATATGTTGATGCTCTTGTATCCATAGTTTGTAATAATGCTGTTTCCTCTTCAAAACCAAAGAACACACTCCATCGGTGGGAGGGCAGTGCGTCACCTATGATTTAATCAACCCCATTGTCCCTTTGGGAGGGTCGTGTTGTCTGACCTTAGGGACTGGGCTGTCTTGGCTGCACCAAGCACAGTTTGACCAACTGTTTCTAGCCTGTCCGTGAACAGGAGTCATTTCCATTATTGGCCTGTGCCATGGACACTGGAGCAAGGGTGCGGATGGGGCACTGCTCTAAGATTAATTTGGTTTTTTTTTTTTTTGAGACGGAGTCTTGCTCTGTCTCCAGGCTGGAGTGCAATGGTGCAATCTGGGCTCCCTGCAACCTCTGCCTCCCATAGGTTCAAGCATTTCTCCTACCTCAGTCTCTCAAGTAGCTGAGACTACAGGCATGCACCACCACACCCAGCTAATTTTTGCAGTTTTAGTAGAAATGGTGTTTCACCATGTTGGCCAGGATGGTCTCAATCTCTTGACCTCGTGATCCGTCTGCCTTGGCCTCCCAAAGTACTGGGATTACAGGCGTGAGCCACCCTGCCTAGCCAGTTTGGTTTTGTTCTTAATGAATAGCAGGGGTCTGTGTTCACTGTGGCATTGTGTCCAAACCAGCCCTCTGCTAGGACCATGGCACCTAGAAACACCTGCGCTCCCACTACAGCAGGGCTGCCCGGAGCCCCTGACCCTCTTGGTCAGAGCATGCTTATCTCAGGGCCTGGTGTGCCTCCAGACTGCGCCTGCACAGCAGGAGTGGCTGCTTTAAGTGAGCAGACCTGGATACGCCTTTGCTGCATGTTGGCCTTCCAGATCTCAGGCCTTGCCCTGTTCCTGTGAACAAAATCCGGCCTGCCTCCTCATTTCCTTTGCACCCATAAAGGACCCACGTTCAGGTCTCTCTTTGCCATCTGTTCAATCCGATGTGTCTTTCTGGGACCTACTGTGTGCTGGGTACCGTGCTTGTGCCGCAGAGCAGGAAAAACAGAAGCAATGCCCCGTTGCCTGCTGCTGGATGGATCCTGTTCTGGGACAGTTCTGTTTGGTATGTACCTACTGTTTGCACACACTGCTCTTGGCACTGAGGCCTGGGTGGCACAGGATGGCCATGGGCCCTTAGCTCTGGCAGCTTCTATCTAGTGTAGACAGACAGAATTAGGAGCAAAGCAGATGATGTTGGATAAAGTATGTGCTTCAAAGACAAGAAAAATGGGTAATGGGACAGAGGTGACAAGCAGAGAAGTAGAAGGATCTTCCATGTGGAAGGTTGGCATGAGTGACCTCCAAGGCTGGCGTGTGTGGGAGGAGCTGGCTGTGGCTGGGGCAGGGAGACCCCAGCAGAGAACAGGCTGCTGGGTATTCATCTGTGCCTGCTGATCCCCTGCCATAGTCAGGAGCCCCAGCTCTACCTCTGAGCAGTCCCTGGATGATAGTGGGCATTGCCTGGACTGGCCATGCTCACTCCAGTGAAGCGTGGAGAAGAGAATCCATGTGGAAAAGAGGGGAAGCCAACTCCAGAGCCCCAACGCTCATTCCTCAGCGTCCTGTGTTTCCTGCTGGTATTGGCCTGAGGCAGTTCATGGGATGAGATGTCTTGGTGGGGAAAGTCAAGGAAGTAGCAAGTTTAAGGGGCCCGTAGTTGAAGAGGGTATGGCTTTCAGGCCCCTCACCAGGCCTGCAGGTCCTGACACTGACCCGAAATTCATGTGGAAATGCTGAGCCTCCGAATGGCCTCCTGCTGTGTGAGATGGAGTGTGGGTGGGGACACGGGGGATGACAATATCCTGAAGCTGGCCTTGTCACCTGAATGTGACAAGACATTGTGGTCAGTCTACCCTCTCCAGCCAAGAGTATCCAGTGTGAAGTGAAGTTATGAATGGGTCCCTAAGCTGGGCTCCTATAACCTGGGCACTACTTTGGGACCTGTGGTTCATGGCAGTCCTGGCTGTTGGCAAAGCAATCATTTCCTTCTTGTCTTGCTTTCAGAAGGAGCCCAAGGGGCCTGGTGTGACTTTCCCCATGGAGTTCCTCAGACCAGACATGGACAGAGCAAGCAGAGGCACGCCGCGGCCTCCTCACCTTCTTCTGGAAGGGGCCTGCTCACAAACCCAGGGAATTGGAGCTGTGGGAGCAGAAGGTCCCAGGCCTCAGGAAGGCCAAACAGCTACAGCCCTACCCACAACGCCACTCCTGTCCTCAGAGCTGACCCTTCCTCTGTAATGGAAGGGAATGGGTTCTGCCACCGCCCAAGCTAGGGGTGGGGACTCCTGCACATGCCTGGAGTCGAGTTTTCTACCCTGGCCCTGGGCAGGGAGGGCCACAGGGAGGTGAATTAGAGGCGGATTCTGCCTTCCAGTAACTTCCTCTTTGTTCTGCTCTGAGTGGAAAGTCACTGCTCACCATCCTTGCTGCCATCCCCATGCCTGCAGACCTCTGGGGAACCAAACATCCCCTCCCTGGGAGCGCCCTTCCTGCCCATCCTTGCCAGCATGGCAGCAGATCGGAAGTGTCCCTTCCCAGAGTCGATGCTCCAGTGTGGTCTAGTTTTGGTCCTGGTGTGGAGAGAGGAAGTCCCTGCTCAGGCCCAGGGGTTGGGAGGGCCAGGCCCCAGGCTCCAGGTCCTTTGTCTGAAGATTTTTTTTCTGAGCACCATGGCATTGCATGATGATGACAGACACACTTGGCATGGCTGCACACAGCATTTCACTCACAACCTGCATCTTTCTCATTTAATGCTTCGTAAGTATTTCCTTTGGCAGTGATGAGGCTCTTTCTTTAGGATAGCCCCTAAGAGTTCCCAGAGCCATAGTTTTTCCAAATAAGGGGGCATGTGGCAGCCTAGCTTGTGGTTGGTGTCCAGCGGGTGCCTTATTGGCTCTGAGTGCCTGTCCTTCCTGTGTCTTCAGCAACCTGGAAGACTTTGGCCCAGGAAGGGTGCTGATGGGAGCTGCCTGGTTGGCTTCCAGAAGGCTGCTGGGTGGGAACAGGCTCCTGTGACTTTCCAGCTGAGTTTCTGCCCAGCACTGGTCAGTATAAAGAAGCTGGAGACTCCAGCTGGCATCAGCCCTCAGCTGGGCAGCAGGTGTTGCAGACCTGGCCACACGTGGATCCCCCATCTACCCAGCATCTTGGAGGTTCCGAAGTGTGTTCTTGTACCCTGTTCATTTCTTCCTTGCAGGATCTCTCTGAGATAGGCTCTGCTTGCCCCAAGTGGGTGAGGAAAGCGAGGCGCAGATGGGGGGGGCCTGGCCAAGGTTACCCTGAGAAGTGGTTAAGAGAGGGCTTTGACCCAAGTCTGCCTGGCTCATGAGTCTGATGTGCCAGCGAGACCCAGCTGGACCCCTCTGCCTACGGACCAGTGCAGTCAGCCCATCTGTCCTGCCTGTAAGACCTCTTGAAAGTAGAACATGGAGAGTGAGGCCTGGCCATCCAGAATGCTGGCAGTGCCTGGCTGTTTTCAGCTCTGTGAGATGCCCCGTTGAATTAGCATCAGGGTCCCAAGCCAGAGCCCTTCTTGCAAGCCCCTGCTTTACGCCAGCCCTCCTGGCATAAAGGAAGCTGGTTGCCCCAGCTTCAGGCACAGCTCTTCCAGAAATCTGGAGGACATTACTTCCTGGCTGGCCTTGAGCTTGGGGCTTCATCAGAGAAACATATCAGAGCCTGTGGAACTTCTCCCCATTCATTGAGCAGCGATAGAAATCATATCAAAATAGTCTTTGTGCAGCAAGACCCTGCCAGTGTCTTTGGGGCATATGAGGTGAGGCAGGCAGCCCTCAGGGCTCTGTTTAGCTGAGTTATCTGCAGAGCCCTTGGGGATCTGATTGAAAAGTACTGCCCTGGCCTCAAGGGCACGTGGGTCCTCCCTCTTAGGGCCTGGCAGCACAGTCTCCTCATGGTCAAGGCATCTGGGTGCCCAAGGGAGAGTAGGGCCATTTTGTATACAGTTCCTTCGATTGGTCGAGTGCACACCCACACCGGGTGTCGTCTGCATGCGTGGACTGGAGGAGAGGCAAGAGGCTCCTCTGTCCTGGGACAGGCCTGAGGGTTCCAGCTAGGAGGAGAGTTTGTGCCTTTCTGTGGTTTGCTCGGCTGTTCCCCAGGTACTCTTGCTACCTTCCATATTGAAGGAAGTGGGACCGTGAACTGGAGCCAGATAGGACAGATGGGGAACGCTGCTGTTTCAGGCCCTCCCCACGAGGCTTCTTCGTGGTCATTAACATACTGTCCTTCCCACCACCTCTGGGACTGGTGTTTATTATAACCCAGGAATGTCACTCACCTCATTGGACCCCTTGCCTCTGCAGGTGAAGCCACTGAGGCCCAGAGGAGAGAAGTGGCTGGGCCATGGTTACCCAGGGTTATCACCGTGGGTGACAGGCTGGGACCGGATCTGAGGACAGCTGTGGGCCGGGCTCCTTCTCCCCAAGGCTGTGGCCACGCCTCCTCTGACACCTGACAGTAGCATGAACTCAGCCCATCCTGGTGCTGCCCAGGGCCTGTTTCCTGATCTGTGAATTGGGCCCGAGTTGCTTGCTGAGTTCACCCCTGGGCAGGGCTGGGTATGGACGTGTTGTGCATGTGGTGAAACCCTGGACGGTCCTGAGCACTGGTGTCAGGGCTAACACCTGCTGAGTAGAACAGCTGGGAGCTGACGGTGTTTCCCTCTGCAGGCGTTCACAGCCATGTCTGGGCACGCAGGGACAGGCTTGGGAAAGTCTTGGGACTCAAGTGGAAGGGAGGACTGGAAATCAAAACTAGAGGGGGTAATTCCAGCTGCAAAAGGATACTCGTTCTTATCACACTTTGATGTTGGCTTTGAAATTCTTCAGGCACGCCCTTTGGGAAGGGACTCCTGGAGGGCAGGGGCCTCGCTTGCTGGCCCGAGTTCACGTTGCTCAGGCAGCACCTGGCGGACCACAGATGCTTCACAGATGGGGGACAAATAAAGGAACCAGCAAGCAAACTGCCTCCGTTGCAATTGTCCTAACACTAGGGCTGGTGTGAATGTTCCAGGCCCAGTCAGGGTAGACAGCGGGGGTGGCATGTCCCTGCCATGTGCCAGTGCCTGGTCGCTGCTGACCTGAGGCAGGGGCTAGACATCTGTGGGGCTGTGGTGACCTTGACCCTGCAGAGCAGGCAGGCCCCAGGGCAGGAAGTCCTCTGACAGTCTCCACAGGGCTCCCCTGAGGAGGAAATAAGGAGGCTGCTGGGCCTGGCTGTCTGGAGGGGGCGGGCGCGCAGGGAGAACAGCAGGAGAAGTGGGGTGCATCGTCCAGGCCCCTGGTGCCCATGTGTGGGCTCGTGCTTTGTCCAGCAGCTGGGCTCCCTGCTGCAGCGCCTGCAGTTCGGCAGCGAGGCCCCGCATACCTTGATCCTGCCTCCCCGGCAACTCTCTCAGCATCGTCCCTGCCTGTCCTGTGCAGCTTCGGGGACAGAGCAGGCCCAGGAGGAGGCCAGGCTGCACCCTCTGCTCAGCTCCACCCTCTGGCCTCCGCCTGCACCTTTGGCACCAGCGGGAAATGGAACACAGGAGAACTGAGTTAGGGCCCTGAGGCCTTAACTCCTAAAAAAATGCTGACAGCAGGTCCGCAACAGAGGCTCTGAGAACCACCCTGTGGTGCAAAGGGAGAAACTGAGGCCGGCAGAGACAGAAGGCGTGGCTTTGCCCCGGTGCTGAGTGCAGCTGGCCCTGCTCCGCCACTGCCTTGCCATAGTAGCTTTGGTTTTGGGGTGGTTTGGGCAGGAAGTGACCTCTGAAGGGAGGTTGGGCGGCTCCCGGTGTCTGGCATGGTTAATTCACATGCACGGAGCCCCCGGTATGACCCATGCCCATGGGTCCCTGCGACTCTTTGTTATCTTAGGTTTGTTTTCATCCTCATTGTTGAAGGCAAGAGGGGGTTCTGAGTTTAGGGCACAGAAAATTCCCTTTAGGATGAAACCTTTCTTTTCAAATACATCTCTCTCTCAAAATAAATGGCTGATGGCAGAGGAATGTTGGCTTCCTAGGGGGGTTGGGGACATTTGTACTGTGGAAACAGTCTGGAAATGGATCATCTGCAGAAGTGGTTTTCCTTCTGGAGGAGGAATGACTTCCTTGGGGAGGCATTAGGTGGAAGAGAACAGCGCCTCTGGAGTCCTGTGGTTAGGGGTCAGCGCCTGGCCTTGCTGAGCTGGCAAGGTGAGCTCTGAGCCGCAGCGCCCTCATTTGTAAAGTGGAGTGAGAAGAATAACTTCCCTCACAGGCTTGGTGTGAAGATCACAGAAGCCGAAGGGTGTGAAGCACCTAGCACATCTGGCCACATTGTGGGTGCCGGGCAGATGGCAGCTGCCGTCATCACCATCCTCACCTTGACAAGCACCACTACCAAGACCACCATCATTGTCATCATCCAGTGTGGGGGGTCTACCTGGAACGTTTAGAAGACCCCGGCTCATGCCTGGTTCTCTGGTTCAGGGTGGACGATGCCTGTCATCTCATGGGTGCCGCAGTGACCTGGGCCTCTTTCACCTTTGGCCTTCTGACTGTTAGAAAGTTCTTCCTTGGAGGCAGAGGTCTGCCTCCTTAGTGCTTACTCTGGGAGCAGGGCAGAGCCTACAGTATTACAAAATTATTCTATAGTTAATTATATTACTAAGAATAAAATATTCCGGCTCCATTAGGGAAAGAATTCGTCTGATAGATAATTATGTCATCCGTACCTGTCTCCAACTCGTCCTGTTAGGACGTTAGCTTTTACTGCTAGAAGTGTCTAGTAGATGCCTGGAAATCTGCAGGCAGAGTGCAGAGGAGTGAGCCTGCAAGGAGAAGCCCTGCGCAAGTGACTGTCTTGGGCCTCAGAGCTCTCATCTGAAAATCGGGAAGAGTAAGGCACCACGGAGACATAAAATGCACGGCACACTTCCTGGGACTGATGTATATTTGGCAAATGTTAGTTGCTTTTGAGGTCTGAAGGAGTACAAAGAATCAAGTGCATGCTTCACAGAGTGTGTCAGGGAGGCCAGGGACACTGGCAGCCTGGGTTCTGGGGAGGGCAGCTCTCTGGCCATAAGCCCTCCCTCTTCTAGGGGACACTGTTCATGGTAGGTGTCCTTTATCCAGTTGTGAGAAAGCAGACTGAGTCTTGATCTGGAAGCTAGTTGAGAACTGGCATTGTCCAAATCCTTGCCGCGATTGTGATTTTAGCACTACCTTGTGTGATGCGACGGACGGCAGCTGTGTCAGGAGAAACAGCTGTGGACGTGCCCAGAGGTGGGGCCAGCCAGGCCTGCTGTTTCTCTTTCCCACCGTGGCTTTGATGCCTGGGCCAGTCTGCCTGTAGCACCCTCTCTACCCCATCCCCCATTCTGCTTGGTCAGGTGGGTGGTTGGAGGGTGCCAAGCCGGTCCAGCCGTAGCAGGAAGGCCTCTGCCAGGGTTTGTTTGTTGCCATCTACTGAAACAACAGTATTTTCGCTTGGAAGACATGGAAACTCCAAAATATCCAGGCTGGTTGTCTTACTCCCAGGTTAGAGGTTGAAGAGGTAGGTTCAGAAGGTTCCAGCTGGAGCCCGTAAGTTTCGGAGCTTGAAGGGACCTGTCATTCTGTATCTGGTGAAACAGGCCTAGAGAGTAGCAGTCCTTTGCCCTGGGTCACTTAGAAAGTTAGCTGGTGATGGGGGGTGACCAGCCCTGGCCTTCCCCTGCCGCTCGCCCGCCTTTGGCATCTGCCCAGCAGGCCTGCTGCTGCTTCTTCGAGTCAGTAGGACACAACTCTCACCCCGCTGGTTCTCTAGTCCCCCGCCAGTCCCGTCCTGCCTCCTGCAAGTGCAAGTGGCTCGCTGGCAAGCACTTTCCACGCCAGTCTCTCCAGTGATGCTGCACATTCCTTAAGGGCTAGGACGGCGCTTTCTGTTCTCAGGGCAGTTTCCCACGATTGCTCATCCTGGCCAGGCCTCTCAGCAGCAAGAGGAGCCCTGCACAGGCGAGACAGGTGGACTAGGTCTGAGGTGTTTCATCTGTAGGACCTTGGGCAAGTTACTTCACTACTCTGAGCCTGTTTGCTCATCTGCAGAGCAAAAAAGAGCACCTCTGGGGGCTTGTTGTTGGGGCACACAGTGCCTGGCCCATCGTGAGGCACAGTGGAGGGCTCTGCTGTGGTTCTTCTAGTGGGTTCTCCCTCGTGAGATTATCCGTGAGGTCTCCTGGCATTCCTAGGCGACAGTCAGGACAGGCCATGGTGGGGAGGGGAGATGCTTGATGACTTTATGGCAGCTGGTAGAGAGCCAGGCCAGTACACAGCACGCCGCAGCCCATCCTCCCCCAGCACCCCAGACCTTCTCCTCCATGGAGACTGCAGGCTCATGGGCACCAGGCACACTGAGCTGGAGGCAGCCATTGCCCATCTGTCCCTCTCCATCCTGGAGGTTTCCTGCCCGAGGCTTGGCCCTCTGCTGTGCCCAGGTCTGCGGTCTGGATGTGGGGTTTTCCAGCAGACGCTTCCGGAGCCTCAGAGCCTCCATGTGTCTTGGTTTCCTCTCAGAAGCTCGGCTGCTGCAGTGCTCCCAGAGAGGTCTTTCTGGAGCAGGCAGGGCATGCCATTGTGCCCTGCAGGGCCAAACAGAGCTTCAGCATCCGAGGAAGAACCAGGAATACAGAAGTCTGGGGGCAGCAAGGCCTCAGCCAGCCCCATGTTGTCCCCAGTGCATTTCCTGTTGACTCTCCCCGTGCCCACACCCACTTCCTTTCCCATCCCGGCTCCACCCTGAGCCCTCTGCTGACTGATGGCTCCATGTGGCTACTGACCTGCTTCATGTCCACTGGGCTGATCTGGGCTTGGTAGGGAACAGTGAACAGGCCAGGGCCATCCTGTGAGCTCTAAGCTCCTGCAGTATCTGGTGAAGCCAAAGACACTTTCCTTGGCTCATCTCAAGCAGCCGTCTTGGGTGTGCCCTCAACACTTCAGCAAGGTGCCTTGGGGTGGGGGTGACCTCAAGGGAGATGCAGCCCCCCCACCCTGTGGGGTGACATGGGAAGGGTACAGGCCTTCCCTGTCCTCTGCTGCTTCCTAGCTATGACACTGGGCACACACTTTCCTCCCTGAGCCTCAGCTGCCACACAAGCGTGTTGGTGACATGCATCTCTGCTCACTCTGTTCTGAGCACAGTTCTGCTAATGTAATAACGCTCCTGCATGTGGTGGGGTCTCGGCCAGCTGATTTCCCTTTCTTCTCTTGCCTGCCTGTCAACAGGGAGCTTCCGGTTCATTTGGAACTTCAGAATGTACAGATCAACACTCAGCTTGAGACCCTGAAAAACCTGATTGTTGCAGCTTGGGGCGAGGGGTTTATGAGCAAAAGCAGCACCTGAGGACTGGGGCCTTAGGGCCGCCTCCTCAGAGACAGGGCGATCTGCACCTGTCATTCAAGTTACTTAGGTTCAGAGTCCCCATTTAAGAAATGGGTCTAACAGTAAAGTTGAGAGCTTGAGGGCAATGATGCACATTAAATGAGACCAACATTTCCCCACATGCCTGGCAGAGTACCCCGCACAGCCTGAGCACCAGCATGTGCGGCCCTGCTCCACACCCCCTCCCGGTGCATGCTGCTCACCAGCCCTGCCTGTTCACTGAGTGTGGGCTCCTCAGAGGTGGAGGCTGTTCTGCTCTGAGCTCTCATCACCTGGTGCAGGGTCTGCCAAAGGAGGGCTTGGTGCCCAGGAATGGCCCTGCCAGGAGGCTGGCTATGTGAGATTCCACGGATAGGGCCTCACTTAGGACCTGGAGAGGCTGACACCCGTGCACCCACACTTGCCTCTTTGCTTGCCTTGGTATTTCTGGAGTGGGCAAGAGATGCCAGCAGTGTTCCCAGACTCCCTGGCATCCATCATGGCTGCTTCCAGCCTCCCCCTAAAGTAATAAAATGAATCACCCCAGTATTTCAGGCCCATGAGTTAGAGAAGAAGGGAAGTCAGTTCACATGAGGGGGTTGGGTGGAGGCCAGATCTCCCAGCAGCAGGAGGAGACTGGGTAAAAGAGCGTCACAGGGTGGCCATCTGAGCTGGATGCAGGGACACCGAGGGAGCCCTAAAGCCCTGCACTTGTTGGGAACCTCGTCTCATGTATTCCAGAGGTCCCAGGCTGAGAGCAAAAGGCCCAGAAGGCGGAAGGCACTGGCACAATGGGAGGGCCTTGGTCTGGAGTAGATGGTAAGAAAACAGTTCCGTTTGTTCGAGGACTCCTTACATGCTTTGCTGTAGAATTGCGTTTCTCCTCTCTCCTGTCAGGCCTGAGAGGCCTGGAGAAGATGTTGGAGCCCATTGCAGGGCCAGAGCAGATGTAGCCAATCTTTGTAGAAGCCACAATGGGAACATTCTTTAAGGCACAGAGCAAATGCCTGAAGAAAACAAGCTGCACTCCCACAGCGATCAGAGCCAGAAGTGCTGTGATGCTAAGAGCGACACTGGGGCTTCTGGTTCTTTGCAGAGCTGTCCTTCATTGGAGGATCCCTGGCTGCATCCCCTAGATGCTCATTGTTCCCCCTCCCCGAGTCCTGACAGGTGATCACCACCTGGGGACAACATTGCTGTGGGAGAGCCTGGCGAGAGAGAGAGGCCCTGGCCTCCCTGGTGGCTGCAGTCCCTGAGGCCCTGTTACCTGTTTGGCCTCAGATAGGAAAGCTGATCCTTCCGAATTGGGCAGTGGCAAGGGAGACGCACCTTCTCGGTGCCCACTCAGCTCAAATGCCATGCCGTGCGGGCTGGAGCTGGGTGGCAGGGCATCCTGTTACCTGTCGACACAGGCCGCTGCCCCCTGGGACAAGCTGCTTATCTTCATTGGCCCCACGTTTTCCATCCTGTCTATCCCTGAGTCCATGTCCCCAGGAGCTGGGAAGGATGACCACGTAGATGGTTTCCTGGTGCACTTCTGCCAGCTCCCGGGTGATGCGGGGGTCTCCTGAGCCCCTCGAATGAGGCCAGGCGAGCAGGCGATATGCCAGACAGCCGCCAACAGTGTACAGCGCTGCTTTCCATAAGAAAAGGTGCTGAGACCCACTGCCAAAGCACAGAGCCATCTTGCCCATTAATCAAGATTGCAGGATTCTTGCAGTGATCTTAGCAACTGCCTGGCAAAATCCCTACTCAATTTACCCTCACCTGTCTGCCTTCAGCAGAGACTGGGAAGGCTGTTGGTGGATGGGGGTGGGGTGGGAAATGCTGCCGGCCTGGGCCCGTCTCGGGTCCCTAGAGCCTGTCTCAGGGGCTTTGATTTTGCATCTCTCAGCAGAGCCTGAGAGGGTACTCAGTTAGAATTAGTGTTCTTTTTATTATTGCTCTCAGTTATTACTGTTCTCCATTTTCAATTTTAAAAAATGAAAGAGAAGAAGGAGTTTCCCAGTTACTCTCGTAGGCGGTCTGACTACAGAATGGCAGTGATGGCAGGGCCCACTCTGCACCTGAGACCTCCCGGGAGAGCCTAGCTGCCCCGGCTGCGCCATCCTATGCCAAGGACTCTGGCCAACTCCTTGTGGCCACAGGTACCCTGGGCCCCTGCCCGAGGCTAAACCTGGTCATGGCTCTGCTGCAGTCCCCAAGGTGACCCCTGCTGGGTGCCATGGCCGAGTGGCCTGGCTTTAGCCCTGCAGGTGACAGTCACAGGGCTCCTCCCCCTGGCATTCGGGCGAGAGCAAGAGGCAGGCCCCTCAGAACTCTGCATGTGGAGGGGACCACTGTTACCCACTTAGGGGCAGATGTGGCCACGGCATTGAGTCCTGCAGAGAGGGACTGATGCGCCACCCCTTTCTGTCCCCAGGCTACCTGTCACAGCAGGCTCTGGCTGGAAAAGCCCACCCAAGTGGCCCCCCTCTGCCTCCCTCCCCATTCCCATCGCTGCTGCCACACCCAGGACCCATCTGCCCTCTCAGGTCCCCTACCCACAGCCATCTGGGAAACTGACGTCCCAGGCTTCTCTAGCAACCCAGGAAGGTCACGTCTCAGGCCTCCCTCAGTGGCAAAAACCTTTGAGTGGTACATTTCTGAGCTGTGCCTGCCAGGAGGAAACCCTGGTAATTTGGAGACGGATTGCTGAATGCCAGGCAGGTCAGCCAGAAGTGATGTGCATTTCACTGAAAGAACAGAGTTGCCACCCACATCTTCATTTCTAGGCTAGGAGCTGTCCTAGAATTCTAAAGGGAAGGAAAGAAGGCGGGCAGTGAGCAGCCCGAGTCCCGTCTCTGGGGTTTCTAATTGGCCTTTGCAGAGCTAAACCTCCTTGATTTGCTGGCAGAGGACGTGAAGGGGCTGTAGCCACTGGTAGTGCTACAGGTTGTGATCTTAGCTGTCACCATGTAAGGGCTGTGTGCCTTGACTGTGCTAGCCCGGCTAACTTGGTGAGCTAGCTCTCCTTACTGGCATTTTCCAATTGAGGAGGCAGGATCAGAGGAGCCAAGTGACCAGGCCTGGGTATCCTCTTCCTCCAACTATAAGCAGCTCAGTAGTAAGCACTGGCTGGCCAGCCTGGTGGCTTGTGGCCCAACAGGTGCCTTGGGAGCAGGCACCAGGTGGTGAATTTACCTGAGTCACATCCTCGTTGGAGTGGGGCTATGTGAGCTAGCCCTCTCCTACCCTGCCAGGTTTGCCCTTTCTTCCCAGCAGGTGTGGAGGCCCCTGGCATGAGCAGGAAACACTAGAATGTTTCAGAGACCCAAGGGACCAGCCTTTCTGGTGACAGATGCCATGTGCATATGGGCCCCTACAGCCAATAGATGCCCTGTGTCTCTCTCTGAGGGTGGGGTGGTGGGCAGAAAGGGCCCTGTCCTCCTAGCCTGCGAGCCCTTCCAGGAGAGCTCCGCGTGCATAGTTGCACCTCATCTCCTGAGCCTTTGGTCCTCACTGCTCCCCAGGGCAGCCTGGGGGTGGGGGGAGATCACGTTTTTAATTAGCCTGGTTCGGGATGGCGGCTCTAAAGCTCTGGGCCGTGAATGCAGCAGCTTCGCCTTTGGAATCCGCTGCCAGTGGACACAATGTAGCTGTAGGAATGAAAACGAGAAAGAGAAAGGCCCACAGGCTCAGATTTTTAATTGGTGCTGTCCGCCCAGCCCTGCACCCGCCCGCCGGCCCTCCCGGGGCTCTGTTTGGTCGGCCCGGCCTGGACGGCGAGTGATGGAGCCTTTCACAGCTTCAGACTGATTTAAGTGGACCTGTATAGATTCCTGCAGCCGTGCTGAAAGAGCCAGGCGCAATCACCGCGCCGAGAAACCCTGGGAAACGTATCAGCCACCTGCGAGTCGTGAATAGGGAGAACTGCTGTGAGCCCCGCAGAGCCGCCTGGGCTTCAATGGCCCCACAGCCCTGCCTCAGAGAAAAGGTTTTTCTAAAGCTGCAATTAATTTTTTTCCCTCCATCAATTGGAAGTTGCTTTCTTGCTTTCAGCTGGGTGAGTGGGATCCTTGATTCTGTGATTCTCCGTTAACCTGAGCGTTCCAACAATTGATGTTTCTCTCCAGAGATGGAGAGCCGCCTTTATTTCCTGTCGGCCATCGAGGAAGGGACTTTTTTTATTTGTGTTTTGTGTGTCCTTTTCGTGCTCTTTCTTTTCTTTCTTTAAGATCATCTCAAGCTAACAGTGAGAAAAAAGGCATATGTGAGTGATTCCGCCTCTATAGCTTCCACAATACCATCAGGAATGTCAGCTTTTCTTGCTTTCATGAAGACACTGTGAGGTCTCTCTTAGAGGAGACACTGGTGGAGAGGAAGGAAGGAAGGAGAGGAGGGCAAGTAACATGGAGAAGGCAGCCCTGGGGGCCCAGGAGAGCTGTGGGCCGTGACTTAAAGCGGCTTCTCCTAGACTCACCTCTACCCTGCAGGACAATGATGGGGAAAATTCTTGGCTCCTATTTAATTGTACAGTGAGAACCAATTCCAACTGCACAAGAAGAGAAGGCCACCCTTTCTGCCTGGAATCACTGTCTTAAAGCTTCGCTGATCATTTGCACGTGTCCGTGTGTCTCAGGGATGCTAGCTCACAGGGATTTCAGGTTCCTTGTTCACTCGGACATTGCTGTTGAAGCATGATAACCAGTCTGGCTGCCATGGCTGAGTGGGACGCCTGCAAGCCAGCCTAGTCACCCATCTGCACACCAGCGTAGGCACCCATCTGCACGCCAGCCTAGGCACCCATCTGCCAGCCAGCCTAGGCACCCATCTGCACGCCAGCCCAGGCACCCATCTGCATGCCAGCCTAGGCACCCATCTGCCAGCCAGCCTAGGCACCCATCTGCCTGTTGGGCCACCGGGCAGGTTCTGCAGGGGAGTTTGTCAGGCTTGAGCAGGTGACATCTGGGCCATCTGGGCTATGCTGGCTGCCCTTCTGTTGTGGCATAGTCACTGCCTTCACTGCCCTACCCTTGAAGCTGGCCTGCTTTTCCCACAGCCGCCAGAGAGGCATTGGTGTGAGCGTGAGGCCAGTCGCTATGGATGAGTTCATATGCATGACGCTCTGGCTATCCTCTCCTTGCCTGGAGCCCATGACTTTTCAGATCTCCAGGACCTGCGGGCATGGCAGGTTGCCCATAAAGCCTCGCTCAGCAGGGAGGGCTGCTGTTCCTGAGGGTGGGAGACAGACGTGGCCACCCTGTGGCCCAAGCGTGCCCGGCACAGCCCCTGACTGCCTATGCACGCACGCCGTTTGCTCAGATGAATACCTGCTTGAGGCTTCTGGCTCTCCAGCTGAGTAGGCTTCGCAGGCTCCTCAGCCTCTGTCAGCCTCAGTTTTCTCAGCTCTAAAATAGTATCACTGGAAGGCCTCCTGATGGTCCTGGAGGGACCAGTGACTCACGGTGTGCCAAGCTCCTTTTGCAGTGCCCAGCATGTAGTTCATGGGAACTGGAAGTCTTATCAGTGCTTGCCTTCTTAATACGGCCCATCTGTCTGCCTGGGACAGAGGGTCAAAAGGGGCCCCTCTCTCTGTGGTCCATGGCTGCCAAGGAAGGGGCCTCTTGCAGGCCCAGGGGATCCAGTCTGTTGGGGTGGCTGGCAGCAGGTCTCCTTTCCCCTAAGGCCATGGTGGTAGCTTCCTCGAGGATTTTGGAATCTCATCTCCAAGTTCCCCGTGGCTCTCAGCTCCCTTTTTCTAGTGAACATGGGCCTCAGCTGATGACACATGGCGTCTGGTAGCTCCTTTTTGTGGTAGCCGCTTGCTGATGGGAGGAGAGGTACCTCCCTGGGTGATTCTGCGCTTTCTCCGAAGCACCAGATGTTGGTGCCAGGACGGAGTCGGCTCATTTCCTGACGTGGGCTGAGTCAGTGGTGGTCTCAGCCAGAGGCTGGGGCCCTGTCCTGAAGCTGGTCTTGGGGTAGTGTGGTAGGCACCCCTCTTCTCACTGCTCCACCACAGCTCACACTTCCCATCTGCACTGGGAGAGCCACTGGGGGTTCAGAGTCAGGCTGGTCCCAGGATTATTGGTCACTGTAGACATTGCAACATCTTGAAGTGAATCCAACATAGCGAGGAAGAGGTATGTATGTGACATGTGAACATTTACCTTTAAGGGAAAGAACTGGGTGAGAGCCAAATGGGGTCCCTCAGAGGCTGCCTGGGACTCTGGGTGCCCCCCAGGTTGTCCAAACTGGGCACTCTTCTGGTTTCTTGCCTGTTTTGTCTTACTGGTTTTGTCTTTTGGATGCTTTCAGCCTCTCCCCGACACATCATGTGTCACCTAGAGGGTATGCTCCAGAGGAAAGTAAAATACCCACGGCCTTTGTCCCTTCCTCCCATCTGGCTAAGGGCTCTAGTGTGGGGTCGGCTGGGCGTGCCCTCTGTGGCCTTTGCCAGGCTGTTGCCTCACTCTGCTCTGCCGCAGGGAGGCCTGTCTTTTTCCTCCTCTTCTCGTTCTGCTCCCGGGGCCGTATGCATGGTGGTCAGTGCTTGATCCTGGATTCAGACTGCTGGCACTCAGATCCTCCCCACTCGCTCCGTGTGTGGCCTCAGCAGGTTTCCAAACCTCTGATGACAGTAGCATCCCCTCCCAAGGTTGGGAAGATCCCATGGAGCTCAGGGTAAATTCCTAGTAAACATTAGCTCTGCCATCATTCGAGGCTCTGCAGCTGCTAGGACACCAGAATGAACCTCCAGAAATGCCCTGCCTTTCCCCCCAGGATAAGACAGGATTCTAGGGGATGCCGGACTGGTGGGATTTATGGCAGCTCCACCTTTGGGTTGGTTTTCTGCACAGGAAGAAATGTGTGGATGTAAGAGTGATTTAGGGCGGTTCCAAACCCTGCACATTCTTCAGGGGCCATCCTGGTGCCCCTGCCTTGTGAGCCCAGCCTGCCTGTCCTTTCCCGGGCCAAGGCTTGGCTGCTAAGGGCCATGGCCCCTCCCCACCTGCCCTGCAGAGCTGTGCGAGCTGAGGGCACTGGCCAGAGAGGCGTGGAGGGCCAAGGCCATGCTGCTCCTCGCACTCGCAGACAAGCCCAGGGGTGGACCCCAGAATGCACCTGTAGTGAGGCGCAGCTGTCAGCGCTTCCTGAACTGCCTTATTTGCTTCCGGTTGGTGGGGTGACTGTGCCCCAGGGCCTGCAGCCTTGCAGTTGGGAATTTTTACCAAGTAGCAGGCAAGGATTGCTGGGGATTCCTAGGGGTAGAAAGTGCTTTTCTGCTGTTCTGAATTCTGGTGTTTTTGGTAGCAGTGAGGTCAAGCATGGTGGTTAATGGTGGGTGCAGGCTTTCAACAGACAGATCCAGATTTGAACCTGGCCCTGCCACTACTGTTTGGTGGGAGTCTGCCCAAGACAACCTCGGTCTCTCCAGGTGTAAACAGGAAGCTGGCAGAGGCCGTCTCTCGTGCCTGGATGATGAGCTAATGGAGGTGAGAGGTCCCCCCGTGCCCATCCCAGGCATCCGTCTCCAGCACTTTTCACTCAGACTGCAAGGTGTCTGGGGATTCTAGGCACTCTGGAATGCGGGTGCTGTGTTTGTATATTCTGCCAAGCATTTAAACAGTAATGAACAAAAGGGGAAAATCTAGAAAGGAGGGGAAGAAAGCCTGTCAGGAAATTGATAGTTATGTTGAGGTGTGTCCCTGGGAAAGTCAAAAGAACAGAGACCCACCCTGGCTAACCCTTCTGGAGCCTGCGTTGGGCCTCCGAGTGGGAGCCACACCTGCCAGGCACCCTGGGCCCCTCCTGATGCAGCCTGCACAGTGCCTTGGGAGGTCTGACTTATGATGCCCACCATGACCTGCCCAAGGCCACTCAGCTAGACAGGGCAGGTTCTCTATTTCTGTGTCTGTTTGGTGGCAAACAGCAGGCCTCGGGCTGCATGCCCACTACTGAGGATGGGCCCTGTCCTCAGTAGCCTCTTGAGGATCTTCCTCCTCCTTTAAGGAAGCATTTCCTGGGTGCCTGTCCCTGGCCCAGAATCCTGACCTCCTGCTGGGGTGGGGCTGGCCTGGTCCTGATAGAGAATATAGAACTCTCTCCCATGCCCCACCCCGCATGAATCCCTATGGTCCAGAAGCCCTGAATTAGGGGCTCCCTGTCAGGGTATCACATTGGGTTAGAGAGATGGGACTTATATGGGCAAGGGGCTGGGCCACCCAAGGAAGGGTCCCTGATGGGTAAGTCTGGGGTGAGTCTCCCCACATCTCCACCTAATAGCTAAGCAAGTGTTTGGTTTGCCTCCAGGTGAGAAAAACCTTAGCAAATTCTTCTAACAGGTACTTCTGGGGCTCGGGGAGCACCAGGGCCCCACATACTTTGTCCCGACCACTCACCTCTGGCACTGCAGGTGGGGCTAGCTGAACCCAGAGAAATAGAATGTGCCCAGGAATGTCCTGCCACACCCACCACCAGTGGGCGTGTCCATGGCCAGCTGCTCTGCTGGGCATGCTGGGACATGCTGGCCAAGCCTTACTGGGCCGCTGCCGTGTCCTCGCCCTTGAAGGGCTCCAGTAGCCAGCGAGGACCAGCATGGCCACCCCCGTCCCCAGCATGCCTGGGATCTCTGCTCTCATGGACTGTGGGTGGGACGAGGTGGTCAATGGCTGTCCTTGTGCTGCCTCTGCCTGGGGCTGCATGTGGGGAACGTGGGCCACTCCCTCTGTTGTGGTGCAGCTGGCACCATCAAGTGCTGTTCAAACCCCTCTGAGCCTGGTGCTGCTGGTGATCTCATTTCAACTCCATGTAACCCCTCTAGGGCAGTTTTATTTCCCCATTTTACAGATGAGGAAAGAGAAACTCAGATTGCATAACATGCCCAAGGAAATACGGGTCCTAGTGTTGAGAGGCAGGGTTCCACCCCAAATGGACTGTCATTTTCAGTCCTTCATTCAGCCACCTGACCCTGTTTTTCCAGGTGTCAGGGATACAGCCGACAGAGGCACTCAGGCAGGAAGGGCTCACCAGCTCATGCATGTGGCGGGGCTCCAGGATGGAGAGCGATGTTCCCTCCTCCTGGACAGAGGCTTCAAGGAGGCTTTAAGGGGGCTGGGGTGGCTGTTTGAGCTGGGCTGTGCAATGGGAGGAAGTGTCTTTCAGGGAGACAGGTTAAGGAGTGCCCTCCATCGGCCAGGATTACCCACTTCCTAAACCTCTGTGTTCAGTGGAGCCTGAGCGTCCAGTGGAACCTGAGTGGCAGGGAGGGTATGAGTGAGATGGGACTGGAGATGCCAGGCCTTTAGCCCTGGAGTGAGGTGTTTGCTTTTCATTCTGAGAGCTGGGGCGAAGCTCATCTCAGTGCAGGGGTCTCGCAGGGCAGGGCAGGGCAGGGCAAGACAGGGCAGGGCAGGTCAGGGCAGGGCAGGGCAGAGCAGGGCAGGGCAGGGCACGGCCGCCTGGGGCTCAAGCTGAAGACCCTCATTATGCAGATGGGCCCAGAACAAGCAAGACTTCCCCAGGGCATCCCCAGCAGGAGGCGGCTGCAGACAAAGCCAGGCACTGCGTCCAGCCAGGTACACCCTGGACCCGTGCTGCCTCATGGCACATCTGGTGGTCTCCCGCCACCCGCGGACCCTGTGAGGCCCAGCACCAGCACGGGTGACCCAGACCCTGCTCAGAATAGAGGAGAGATGGAGGAGCCTGGAGATGTGTTTAGACTCCATTTCCAAGGGGGCCCTCTCGAGTGGGAGCAGGGAGCACTTTGTCAGGCAGAAAGAGCAGCCTGTGGAGGGTCCTGGTGACTGCTTGCTTCTGGAGTTTTCTGTGCTAAGGCCTATTTGGGCAGATAAAGCAGCTGTTTCTGTAGTGCCTGACTTCGCCTTATGAATTGTATTTCAATGTGGGAGGAAAGAAGTCTCGCTCCCCCCAAATTGAGAGGAAATTGAGCTGCATCTGACTCTGAACTCCGCCCCTGCATCTCATCTGCTCAGTAGGTGTAAAAATACGGCCGTGGAAGCGGGGCTCAGTCTTCACAAGCATCAGAACTGCAGACACGTGGCCCAAGTGTCCGCGTTCCCGTGTGTCAGAATGCTCCTGTGGCCACCGAGGCTACTCGCAGACACAAGAGGCCATTCCCCCACAAGAACCGCTGCTGACATACAGGCAACCTCCTCCACTAACCTCCACAGCACGGGGCCAGGCCTGGCAGCTGCCCCCAGTGCCCCACACGGGCCTCTGTGGACAAGGCAGTTACAGCTGAGGCTGCAGGCGCAAAGCAGCCCCCGGGTGGGTGGGCAGGGCTGCCTGAATCTCTGTAACAGCAGAACACTGAGTGTTTTCCTGAGTTCTCCCCCTTCCTGTTGTTCTGTGAAAGCACCTACCAGCCATGTGAAAAGCCACCCGGCTAACCGCCCACATGCAGGTGTCTGGCACGGGGTGGCTCACTGGCCGCCCAGGGGTTGGCCCCTCCTAATGTTTGCATGTCCCACTTGTGTGAAACTCAGATTTAATTTGGTGATTATTAAGTGCAGGAACCTGGGGCTGGTGGAGGTATTTTGTCCACAAATTTTGCAAATTGCTGTTAAAAAGAATGCACACGCTTTGTTGCTACCAGTAAAGAGAAAAGGAAAGAAAAGAAATTCAGTAGAGAAACACAGAGAAATTTTAATACGGAGATGGGGTGGGGATTCGACTTTGGAAAATACAAGCAATCATGTGAATAGGATTTTAACCTCTTCTTTATTTCTAACTTAGTGTATCCTCTGCCCTTAAGATACATAAACACAGAGATAGGCATATGCATTTCATTTTTGGATAGTACATTAACGTGTTCAAAAGTTAAAACCATGTACAGAGTAAACTCTTGCCCCATCCCTCCCATCCCCATCCCTCCCAGCCCCTATCCGTCCCAGCCCCCATCCCTCCCAGCCCCCATCCCCCCATCCCTCCCATCTCCCATCCCCATCCCTCCCAGCCCCCATGCCCCACATCTCCCAGCCCCCATCCCTCCCAGCCCCCATGCCCTCAGAAGACTGCTTGTTTCTTGTGCTCCTTTTTACAAATATAAGCAAATAAGAATTTCAATTCTTATTTTATTCTCCTTTCTTATAACAGAGGATATAGTAGCATGTGATACATACCTTGCTGCACCTTGTTTTCTTGAGTAATAAACCCTGGAGGTGTTCCACTGCACACTTAGCCTGGTGTGCCCACTTAGCCTGGCCCCCTGCAGACTCTTCCAGACTTCTTCAGCTGTGAATTTCAAGTGCATGAGTCCTTTTGGACATTGGAGATGGATCTTCTTCTGTAGGGTGAATTCCCATCAGTAGGATTGCTTGGCCACAGGCCGTGTGCATTTGGCCTCTTGGAGGCTGTGCCAGGTTACCACTGTAGGAGCCCTTCCTCCCTGCTTCCCAAGGGTCGTGTTCAGGGTGCTTTGTTTCCCTCCTGCCATCTCAGTAGACGCTGGTCCAACGTTTGACTTTTTCACAACCAGATAGGTGAAAAGCAGTTCTCTGTCATTTTAGTTTGCACTTTTCTAATCACTTGAACATCTTTTTGTATCCTTAAAGGCCATTCATGTGTTCTTTACTGTGTTCATTTGCCCTTTTAAAAAAATTGTGTCATTGGTCTTTTTCTTCTCAGTTGTGTCTTAGTGAGATTAATTTTTGCCTGTGATATGAGTTACAAATATTTACTACTGATTTGTTCTTTGTTTTCTGACTTTGCTTCTGACATTCTTGAGTTTTATTGAGGTAGAATTCATATACCACACAATTTACCCATTTAAGCTATACAACTTAGCGGTCTTGAATATATTCACAGAGTCCTGCAAGCATCATCACAATCAATTTTAGAACATTTTTATCACCCCAAAATAAAGTCCCTGCCTCTTAGCAGTCACCCCGCATCCCCTTCAGCCACCCCTACTCCCAGCCACTGGCAACCACAAAACTGCCTTCTGTCTCCATGGGTGTATTAGTGCGTTCTCACATTACTATAAGGAAATACATGAGACTGGGTAATTTTGAAGGAAAGAGGCTTAATTGACTCGTAGTTCTGCACGGCTGGGGAGGACTTACGAAACTTAGAATGATTGGAGAAGGGGCAGCAAACACATCCTTCTTCACATGGCGGCAGGAGAGAGAAGTCCTGAACAAAACGGGGAAAGCCTCTTAGAAAACCATCAGATCTCGTGAGAAATAACTCACTGTCATGAGAACAGCATGAAGATAACTGCCCCCAGGAGTCAGTTGCCTTCTACTGCATCCCACCCACAACCCATAAGAATTATGGGAACTACAATTCAAGATGAGATTTGGGTGGGGACACAACCAAATCATATCAATGGATTTCCCTCTTCTGGACATTTCATATCAATGGATCCACACAATATACGGCCCTTTGCGTCTGGCTTCCTTACATAGCCTCATGCTTTCAAGGGTCATCCACACCATAGCATGTAGCAGTATCTCCTTTCTTTTTTTGGCCAAATAATATTCTGTTGTATGGCTAGACCACATTTTATGTATTCATTCACCAGTTGATAGACATTGGGCTGTTTCTACTTTTTGGATATTATGAATAACGCTGTTGTAAATGTTTATGTACAGGTTTCTACATAGACATATGTTTTCATTTCTTAGAAGTGGAATTGCTGGGTCTGATGGTAACTCTGTGTATAACATTTTGAGAAGCTGCCAAACTGTTTTCCACAGTGACTGCACCATTTTACATTCCTACCAGTGCTTTTGGCATTTTTGGACATGTAAATGTTTTTATTAAATTTATTACTTCTTTTATGGCTCTGGATTTTGAGTTTTAGAAAGGCCTTTTTTTCTCAAGATGATAAAGGAAGTCTCCTGTTTTCTTCTAGTACTTTTATGGGTTATATTATACTCTTTGGTCTGTGTTGAGTTTATCTTGTATGTGCTGTGACTATAGAGCCAATCTTTTTTCTTTAATGTAGCTGCCTGTCTGTTTCAGTACCATCTATTGAAAATGCCATCTTTTCCTCTCTGCTTTGAGATTCTACCTTTATCATATACTAAACTGGGTCTATGTCAGAACATTGTTTCATTGGTCTCTATAGCCATGTGTATACGTTCATACTAATATGCTGTTTTAATTATGGAGGCTTAATGTGTTCTGGCATATTATATGTGGTTTGGGCTAGTCTAGGAGGGTTAGCTTCTCTACTGTTCTTTATTTTTCCTGACTAATCTCACTTGTTTATTTTTTCATTAAAAACTTGAAAATTAGTTTGTCTTCAGACCATGGGGATTGGGAGTGCGGTTGATATTTTAGATTGGGATCATATTAGACTTATGAATTAATTTAGGAAGAATTTGTACCTTTTTGAGGTTGAGTCTTCCTATCCGTGACAGAAGATTTATTTCTCTTTGTTCAGTCTTGATTTTCTCTTCTTTAAAGTTTTCTTTTTTTCTATCAATTTTGCCAATTCTTGTAAGTTTATTCCTAGGTATTTTATCTTTTGTGTTGCTGGTGTGTCTTCTTGCTTTTGAAAGCAGGTTTTTGTTAGCAAGAGCGGTTGGATATAAGCAGAGCTCCCAGACCACCAAGAGCCACGAGTGCAGTTGGGGGGCTGGAGTGTGGGAAGGGGGGAGTCACAGTCTCCTCCATGGTCTTAGTTTATCCCTCCGAACACTTCAGAGGCTTTGAGGCTCTTATGAGCCTCGTACACATGAGAAACTGAGGCACTAAAGTTTAATGATTTGCCAGGGTCCCTGGAGGCACCCTGAGCTGGAATTCCAGCCCGCACTCCCCCACCATCCTGCCGGAGGACCGCAGGCTTTCCTGAGCATGGCCCGAGAGTGACGAGGTCCGATTGCATGTCAAGCAGCTGTGCAGTCTGGGGCAAATCCCTTCTCCTTGCTCAGCCTCTGCTCATCTGCAAGAGTGGCTAAACCGGTTGGTGCTTTGCTCACCTCTCCAAGAAGGATCCTTTTTCTCCAGTGCGCCCTCCATGGAAGGCGATATCTGGAACTGAGCCGTGAGCTGCTGGGATGGAGCCCAGAGGGCCCCCGTGTCCGGGAGGCCTGTCTTTAGCACCCTAGTATGGCCCCAAATGAGTGCCCACCAGCCCCTCTGAGGGCCTTGGACATACCTGCTGTATCCCTAGTCCTGCTCAGAAGCCACCCCCCGAAACTGTGCGCCCTGCTGGTTGGCTCTGTTCAAGGTCTGTGGGCGCAGGCCGTGCATCAGCCTCACCGCCCGCCCAACCCCGCCAGAACCCTGTGTGCTTTGGAAAGGTCCCTCGACTTTTGTTAGGCAAAGAATTCTCTTCACGCCAAGCTGTGAGTGAAGTGGTTTCACAAGTCCTGTCCTGAGTGTGTGCTGGCTGGAATGTACACCGCAGAAACAAAATGTTTGTTTTCCAATTGTGAGAGCACGGGGAGGCCCTTTGGCGTCAGCTCCTCACCTTCCGTGTTGGGGCAGGCCATCTGGGACCTGGTGCAGAAACAACGTCGCCATCGTGTGGCCTGTGGAGTGCCCGCAGAGAGGGGCCACAGGGTTGGCCACCATTCAGAGGATGTGCGTGGCTCTGGGCCTCCAAGGCCTGTTCTTACCCACAGCACCCTGGTGGGCCCTTCCTTCCCATTGACCCTCTGTCCCCAGGCTGCACGATGCACCCACTGTGAGCCAGTCCATGGCATGTGGGGTCAGGGTTCCCTGTGTGCCTGGCAGGAAATGGGGTGCACACAGGAGCTTGGGCCTGCTTCCGGCGTGGCTGCTGCAGAGGCGGGTTTTGGTGGGAGAGAAGGAATCTGCCAGTGAAGAGGGAGACAGGGAGGGGCCGCCAGGCTGGCGCTGACCCAGGGCTGGTGCAGAGGGGGTTTCTGTGGCTGAAAGGGTTTTGCTATAGAAGGAGCCAGAGCATGTGTGGGAGCAGTGAGGGCGGAGGGACCCAGCAGCAGAGCCGGAGGAGGAGGGGCCTTGGGGAAGGCCAGCCCGACAGTGGTGGCCAGGCTCCGGCCTGCGTGGCGGGCTTGGCCTCATGAGCAGCACTCTGGTGAACTTTGCAACCTCCCCAGCCAACGAAGTGACTTTCCGGGGCTCCGTTGTGAGGAACCCTCTGTGGCCAACAGCGCACGGGATGAGTGGAGTCCGTAGAGGACCTGCTGGAGCCCGCGCTTGCCTTCCTCGGGTGTGGCACGGGAGGTGGTAGACTGGGCCTGTTCGCCCTTGGTCTGTCTTCAGAGGCCTGAGTTTTTAGGTGTCTGAGCTGGGGATGGGCTGTCCCCAAGATCAACTCCTCCTTCCCCCATTCCTTCAGCCTCCGGAGGCCATAGGTCATTTTCCTTATAGTCCTTGTCCTAGGCCTCGAGTTACCAGAGGAAAGGCCACACTGCACGAAGAATCCAGTGGGAGGGCTGCCCCCAGGATGCGCGGCATTGAGGCCCCGAGAGAGCCACCAGAGCAGGGACAGCAAGGCCAAGGGATGGCTGGGGGTGGGGAGGCCACGAGAGAGCCCCACGCTGGGTGCCACCCTTCCTGACGTGACTCAGGGTGGCCTCACCTGGCTCTGGCACCACCTGGGCCTCCCAGACCTGGAGGGGTTGTCAGATTTGGGGCAAGATACCTTGTCCACAGCAAAGGAAAAATGGTGCCTGCCCTGTGAGCCTGACCAGCCCGAGACAATGCCTCTGAAGTCTGTCCCCCACTGTACTGGCTCCTGGAACAGGAGTGGCCACAATCTCTCTGGTATGTGGCAGGCACTCAGTACATGTTTGTTGGTCTCTGCAGAAACGAGCTGAGGAAACTGTCACAGGAAGGCGGGCACTTCCCTAGTCACTGATCGGGGCAGCACTCCACCCTGTAGACATTTACTGCCCCCCCCCCCGCCGGGCCGTTTGCTTCTAGAACCTGTGGTCTGGGAAGAGCCTTGCGTATTCAGTGCCAAATCAGTGGCGCTCCCAGGACCCTGGAGTCCCTTCCCGCTCCTGGCAACTTTATTTCCCTCTTCTCAGGCCCTGGCAACCTGGCTTCCCCATCTGGGTTTTGCTGGTACTGTTGCCCTTCTTCCTGAGGGTAAGGGGCAGACCACACTCAGAGGGGCTGCCTCTTTTGGGGTCCAAAGGTGGCAAGCATTTCACAAAAATGGGCTAGGCCTGATACTATCCTCCGCTTTTTTTTTTTTTTTTGGAGAGACAGGGTCGTGCTCTGTTGCCCAGGCCAGAGTGCAATGGTGCCATCTTGGCTCACTGCCACCTCTGCTACCTGAGCTCAAGTGATCCTCCCACCTCAGCCTCCTGAGTAGCAGGGACCACAGGCATGCACCACTATGCCAGGCTAACTTTTAGAATTTTTTGGTAGGATGGGGTTTTGCCATGTTGCCCAAGCTGATCTCGAACTCCTGGGCTCAAGCAGTCCACCTGCCTTGGCTTCCTAAAGTTGTGGAATTACAGGTGTGAGCCACCGTGCCTGGCTGATGCTATCCCTTTTTAAAACTGGGCACCATCAGGACCCTGGGCGAGCAGCAGATCAAATGCCCAGAGGAAGGGCCCTGTAGAGCCTGGGCAGTCAGCCCCGAGGGAGAGGCTGGCCATGCCCACGGCCTTCGAGGCATCTCTAGCGCCTGCAACCTGAGGAAAAGCAGCCCCCGCCAGCTGACCCCTCTGGCCCCAGGGGGCAGGGGCAGCAGCTTCCTGTGAGAAAGAGAACAGCCTTCATGCAAAATCCAGATTTACCAAAGATGGATTACAGATAGGCCAAAAATATGCTTGTGCCTTTTTTTCTTTTCCGAAATAGTTTTGTAAAAGCCTAGGAAACCACAGGCCTCGCTGTCTTAGTTGTTTCTGTGCCAGCTTCCAGCACAAATGGGACTTAGAAAATTTCCAGGCCGTTGGCCATCGTTCTCATAGCCTGGTGTTTTCTGGATACTTGGAGGATTCCGTTCTCATGCAAGCGTTTGTTTGGGGAGGGAATGCCTCCGCTCAGCCAGAGCCTGGAGCCCCCACGGCTTCCAGCAGGGCAGCTGCCAGGCCAGGCTGGGGACCAGCTCTGCTCGTGACTTGTGATTTGGGCTTGCTGGTGGCCCTTTCTTAGAGGGCCTTGAGGTAGCTCCATGAAGACGTGTAACACGGAGTGCCGTAAAACTGGACTAAAAAGAGGGAGAGAGCAGTGGAAGGAGGAAATGCAGCTCTGCCCGCCGTGAGGAGCGGCGGCACAGGAGGAAAGTGGGCGTCACTTGCCCAAGAGACGCACTGGAGCACCTCGCAGAGTTGGGCTTGGCGCAGGCAGGGGCCAAGAGGAAGCCTCATGTGGGCACTACCTTTAGGACACTGACTAACTGAGGAGAGGCGTCCCCAGCCACCACTGCTCCCAGCACATGCCAGGCGGGCTAGGGCCAGCCGCTGGACTCCCCAGGGTCGCAGTGGCCCGTCTCCGACATTTCTCTTCTAGAAAGAACAATAGTACCAAGAAGAAGCAAATGTGCACCCTATAATTACATTAACACCCGGGGTGCTTTTTACCTGTGGCTTTAAATTGGGTCCCTAGGAAGCAGGTCGTGAGCTGGGGATTCTTGTGCCAGTGACAGATAGAGGGATGCTCCCAGCAGGAACTTTCAGGGAGGCAGGGGAAGCCCACCGACTGGCAGAGGCCCAGCAAGGAGGTGGGGTCAGCTCAAGTCACTTCTCGGCCTGACACTTCGGAAACTGTGAAGTGTAACTGGCACCTTGGTCTTGATCCTGCCCAAGGCGAGGGGCAGCTCCTGTCCCTGTATCGGTTGGTCATTGGTTGGGGGCGACCCCAAAGGGAAAGGATAACCTCCTACTCTAGGTCTCCCAGCCCAGAATAATTCTGGAAGGGGCAGCCAGGAACTGTCAGAGCCAACACTCAACACATACAGTGGAGAATGCATGCTGCCCAGGGTTTAGGACTCCAGGCGGGGCACCAGCAGCCTGGCTTTCTTCTTGGGGTTCTTGCAGTGGCGCTGTGAAGCAGCCTGGCCGGGCACAACAGTTCCACTTCCCAGGAGGGGAAACGGGAAGTTAGGCCACTTGGTCAGCAGAGGAGCTCCGTGCCTCCAACTGCAGAATCTACTTCCCCTCGCTCCTCCCCGGAGCTCTCCAGGTTCAGGGCAGAGCCAGAGCCCAAGGGGTGAGAATACCCAGCCTCCTTCAGAGAAGGCAACCAGGACAAAGGGGAGTGGCCACTGCTCCCAGATACATGACCTGACCAGCCAGCTTAGTCTTTGTCACCAGATGCCCACTCCTGCATGTGGGGATGTAGTTCATGAGTTCTGGGGACTCCCAAGCCCCCAGGAGCCCTCCCTAGACAAATCCGGGGGCTATTTCCCCTCCACTCCCCAGGCCTTGCCCTTCACAGCCCAGAGTGGGTTCTGGGTCACTACTGATAAAACATGGGGTTTAGTTCAGCTCGGGAGACGTTTCTGGAGTCTCTACTACATCTTCACCCTGCAGGCCTAGGAACAGGAGCACATGGGGCAGGGAATGAGCTTGCTGGGCTGAGGTGGACAGGGTGAGTGGCGGTCTGCCTGGCAGCCGTACAGAGCTGACATGCTGAGTCAGCATGTTTCCTAAGGCGGGACTGGATTTCAGCTTGTACCTAGAAGGCAAGGACCAGGCCACCTTTGTCTTTACTCCCGTGCCCAGCCAGGGACCTCCCACTCAGGAGAAAGTGTAGGAATAAATATCTGCACAGAACAGCCCTGCAGAAGAGGGGCTGTTGCTCCTAGCTGGGAAGCCCCGGGGAAGCCGGCTGGGGCGGGCTGAGCAGGAAATCCGAGCTGCAGCCAGTGGGCGTGGTCAAGGTCTCTGTCGTGGCTAGAGCTGAGGTCTAGGGGGTCTGATGGGAAAGGCAGGGGGCTCCATCCCACAGTTACCTCTCCAGCAGCCTGCAGTGGCCTAGCTTTTGCAGACTGTAGGAGTAGGTCCTGATCCATGTCCCTGGCCACTGGCCTGAGGCCATATGGACAGTTCCCACAGAGCTTTTCACCTGGGCAGGGCTGTGCCAGAGTAGGTGGCCCAGTCCAGGGATAGGGGTGAATGTCAAGAGAACAGAAGTTGGCGGGCTGGGGGACAGTTGGTTTTGGTGCAGCAGTTTCGCCCTGGAATAATGTGTTCATGTTGCACTTTGAACTTAGCCATTTTGCAGCTTTTTGCAGATGTTTTTGAGGGCACACAGGCCGCCAGGCTTCCAACTGGCCATGCAGTGTTCTTTCATGGGGTAGCTAGAGCTGCTAGGAGATGCTGGGCAGGACCTTGCCACTGGGGCGTGGAGGGCACAGGGCAGCTGCAGGGCCTGGGTGTGGCACGCCATGGGAGTCTACATAGGGAGGGCTTGCGAGGGATGGGGCTTGGGCAGAACACACATCGCCCATTGTGGCCGCCACATTCCTTCCTTACAGGTGAGGCCCGTCACCAGCTGGGCAAACAGTGGGTGGTTCTTGGCCTTCTCTTACTGTGGCTGAAATGGCTGAGTTTTGAGTCGAACAGCATTCTCAAGGTGACACTGGCTTTGAGGCCAAGGAGCAGGTATATTTGAAGAATATGGGGGGCCCAGTGGCATTCTGTGGTTTGCCTGTGACGAGATTCACCAGCACTTCCTTGTAGATTCCCCCTGCATCACAGCAGAAAGGGCCCAATTAGTCCAGATAGCCCTGAACACCCTGACTTGGCAGGCAGGCTGGCCGCAGCCCAGAGGTGGAAGAATTGCCTGGCACCGTGATGCCCACATGGATGGAGTCTGCCCCTGTATTGCCTGTCTGACCTCGGCCCCTTCCGGGGCACAGTGAGGCAAAAGCCACACATCTGTGAAAGGTCCAGCTAGTGGGTCCCCAGCGCCCTTGCCTGGCTGTGGCTAATGTATAATGTGGCTGACTTTGGGCAGCTGTGACAAAGATGCCTTAGACTGGGGAAACCTACAAACTGCAGAAATGCATTTCTCTTAGCTAGAAGCTGGGAAGTCCACGGTCCAGGTGCCAGCAGGCTTGGGTCTCGTGAGGGCCTGCTCTTCATAGTTGGCACTTTCTCATGTCCTTGCCTGGCGGGAGATGCACCTGTGCCCCCTCCAGTCACTGTTAGAGCCCTAGTCCCATCCATGAAGGCCTCTGGCGTGACTTCATTGCCTCCCAGAGGCCCCACCTCTTCGTACTTTTGCACGGAGGCTTAGCTTTCAACATAGGAGTTGGGGAGGAGGCACAAATTCAGACCGTAGCACCACGATTAGTGCCCAGACCCGCACAGTCATGGTGGCTCAAGTTAGGCACCCCTAGCCACCTGCACCTTATACCAGAGGAGGCCAGTGGGAAGCCCCGGGCGGGACAGAAGACGAGCACCGTCGAGTGCGCAGGCTGTGCTCCCACTCCGTCCACCTGAGAGGCCACAGAAACACTCACAGCCCTTCACATGACAGCTTGCAGAAAACATGGGCACGCGTTCGGGCGTCAGGCACACTGGTCTCAACAGACGTGGCTGGCACCCAAGGCAGTCGGCCTTAGTGCCCACTCAGGCACCGACCTAGAACCGGTTCACAGCATGTCATCTGGCTGCACATGACTGTTTCTTCTTACACACTATGGCTTCTATACAGGCTGCTCAGCCAGCATCGGGAGAGGTGGGCCTGGCTCCCGGGCCGCTCCTGGCCTCCTCTCTCAGGGCAGCCTGGCTGGGCCAAGCCTGGGACGCACGGCTGAGGCCACCCAGGCTGGGCCATCTCACCCCGTTTTGTACCCCCTACTCAGTTCTGCTTCTGTCCCGGCTCAGGTCTAGGCCAGTCAAGTGGGTGGCTGAGAAGCAGGAGGAGCCTCAGAGACCCTTTCCTCAAAGCCTCACCTCACACTCGGGAGCTGCTGGCCCGTCACCCAGCCCTGGTGGGGGCAGGCAAGGATCCCGGGGCTGTCCTGCAGGGGTCGCTGTCTCCCACCCTCTCCCATGGTGGGGAGAGCGTGCTCTGTGCACACCACGGGCTGCGCTGAATCCCTCCATGGCCCAGAGGGCGGGCCTGTGGCTCCATGGGGGCAGCTGCAGGGCAGGGGCTGCCTAGCAGCCCGGGCCAGCATTCCAGTCTCACGGGTGCCCTGCCCATCTCCCGAGTCCCCGTGCATAGCTCCCCCCAGCACCTCAGCCTTCAGCTTTCTCAGTTAATCAAAAGATTCCAAGAAAAGCAAACCCATCAGAATGGCTTCCTCCATGGAGTGTTCGGGAACAATGCACGTGCCCATGGCAAGCACATACACCTTCCTCCAGAGACAGCGCCTTTTATTTCCCAGTTGCTGAGGCTGGTCCGGCAGCTTGCTGGTTGTGACAGCCAGTGGTCACCTGTATTTCAAAGAGACATGCAAACACTGCAGCCTTTGAAAGGATCAAGCCCTCGGGACAGGTCTGTCGTCTTGGCGTCGGCCGGGCCAGTGTGCGGCGAGGGAGGCGGGGGGTGCTCCAGGGCCTCAATGTGCTCCCCCGGTCCCCACCCTCTGCAGGGAAGAAACCAAAGGCTGGAATCCCCCGCCCCCTGTGTGCAGCTCTCCCTGCTCTCCCCTCTGGGATGCGACCTCCATGTGCTAGTCCTGTCGGGGATATCCAGGACTGGGCTCGGAGTGCCCCTCACTGTCCCAGCTTTCGTGTTGTCTGGCTGGACGGTGGCATGTGCATCATTCTGAGGAGAAGGCTGGGTTTTGTGCTTTGCCCTGGGAGCAGGCTTTGAACCACAGTGCCCTACCCCCATTGCTGGCAGGTGACTCCAAGCAGACCCGGCTTTCGTATCCTTGAATTCGTGTTCATGCTTTACCTGACGCTGGGTCAGGCCCCAGGCTGCCTCCTGCCCCAGGCCAGCCCCCACACTCAGGGAACACGTGGTGGGCAGAGAAGCTTTTGTGCAGCCTACTCTCTCTCTAGGGCCTCAAAGGGCCCAGCAAGGCAGGCAGGGACCGTCGTGCACCTCTTATAGATGAGGCCCCCAGCTGGTAGGCACCAGAACCTGGAGCCTGGCCCCTGCTCAGCAGACCAGACCCCCCAGTCCCCAGCACCTGTGGAGGGCACTGGGCCACTCCCTTCTAGAGACTTAGCATCTCCAGCCGAGCCTAGAACTCATGTTTCCGCCGGCTACCCACATGGTTCTGTTTCACACTGGGTTCAGCACCAGCTCTGCCCCTTCCACCCATGTCTCCCTCTCGGGTTGCAGGTGGTGGGTAGAGCAGGCATAGTGTCACCCCATGTGTAGCAGTACAGCCTGGCCACGTCTCCTCTGAGTCAGGTCCTTTCTCACGGGGAGCGTTGTGGTGTGTCAGTACGTTCATGTGTTTGCAGACGTCCCGTCTGAGAAGCACCCTTGATTTCACCGCCGTTGTGGGGTGGGTTACTCTCCTCATTTCCATCTAACAGTAAGCTGCTGAGCTTTCACACGCATCATAGAATGTTTTCTTAACATAAAAATCCAAATAGTGAAATCACCGGATCAAGGAATTGGACACATTTTTCCCAGGTTGCCCTTCAGAATGGGTTTTGGGTGAAGTGTTAGGAGAATTCTGTTTCAGCTTCCCCAGAACTGGGCCTGCATCACATGTGTGTGCTTTGCCGAGTTAGTAGGCGAATAGTGGAACTTTGCATGTCTTCATGAGCACAGCGCGTGCACGGGCTGGAGATGTGTCTTCATGAGTTGCTGATGGCCCCTGTCGTTGCCCGGATGGGAGGAGCCTGGGACTTGAGTGGTCTCACCACTGTCTGGTTTCGGTGGTCGCTTTGTGGGGTGTGCAATCCCAGGGCTCCGGGAGGTGGGTGGCCCTAGTAACCTGTATGTCTGTCCCTCCACAGAACTGTCAGGCCTTCAGCAGCCTTAGCTGCTTGAGCGCAGGGACAGAGGACTGCGGCCCCCAGAACCCCTTCGCCTGCCACGTCAGTACCACCAGGGCCTGGACCGCCCTGCTCTCAGCCTCTGGCCCAGGGGGCAGGACCCCTGCTGGGACCCCAGTCCCTGAGCGTCTTCCCCCTTCCTTCGACGACCACCTCGCCTGCCAGGAGGACCTGTCCTGTGAGGAGTCAGATGGCTGCGCCCTCGACGAGGATTGCGGCAGGAGATTGGAACCGGCCACAGCCTGGAGGGACCGCGGGGCCCCTGGGAACAGCCTCTGCTCCCTGGACGGCGAGCTGGACATCGAGCAGATAGAGAAGAACTGAGGGGTGCGGGCCCAGGTAGGGCTGGGTGTGCTGGAATCCACAGCCCTCCCTCTGGGCACTAGGTGGGTCCTTGAAGGGGAGACCAACTCTTGGACCTGATGAAAGCTTCCCGAGTGGTGTTGGGTCCCAGAGAGGGAGCCCACCTGCGGCCGGGGGGAGAGCCTGGCCTGGCCGTGCCACACAGCCGGGTGTTAGCCTCTTGCTGGCTCCCCGAGCGTGGCAGCCACCAGGTCCTCGGAACTACCGCAGCCCAGGGAGCAGCTTTGGAGGCTGAGTCTTTTCTGCCTTTTTCCTCATGGATGTCGGGCAGTCTGTTGTTCCCGGCAGAGCTGGGCGCCGCTCTGGATCCCCCTGGTGGGGGCGGTCAGGGAGGGCCTGGGGTGGGGGCCGGGGGCCATCTGCTGCGCCAGGGCCCTTCGTGGCCTCGCTCAGGTTCGCTTTTGGGGAGCTGGCCCCACAGCTTCTTTCACTCAGTTCTGTTCCGTGCCTTCTCTCCCGGGGCTCCCTGCTTCAGGCTTCGGAAGGTTCGGGAGATGCTTCTTTCTGTAACACCAGAACCATTTGGCCTTAATTCCAAGCGTGAGAGACAGAATCCCTGGGGTACTGACTGGCCCTCCAGAGGGTGAGCCTGTGTCCGGAGTGTCAGGCCAAGGAGCAGCTTGGCGGGTGCTTGTTAGGGGCCTTCCACACTGGGTGGAAATTTGGTGGATCTGTTGGCTGAAGAGACAGACTCACTGTGCCTCCTGCAGCATGGAGAGCCGGGCCCCGTGGTTCCGCCACCGTGGAGGCAGGTTAGCAGATGGCAGCCCTTCTCTGTGGCTGGCTGGTCCCTGAGTGATCAACATGGTTGATTCTGGTGAGTGTAGGGATGGCGCACTACCAGGGGCTGTATCTTGAAAATGGCCTCGGGAGACAGGAGCTGCAAGTGGGCGCACGGGTGCAAGTGCTGTGCACAGGCAGGAGTGAGGGCGTCCGCTGGCCGCTCTGCAGGGGCCCCCGCAGGATTCCAGGCACCTCCCATTTGTTCTTGAGGACTGCTGGCTGTAACCAGGGTGCACCATCCACCCCAAGACAAGCCCACACCCTTGTCAGCTTAGGGGAAGCCCAGTTCTGAAGGCTGTGTCTCTGCCGTAGGCCCAGCCATGGATGCAAAGCTGGATTCATACTCCCCGCCCCACCCCTCTCCCGCCCTGGCTCCCTACCTGGGGGCCTCCAAGGAGCCTGGGCCCCTGAGGGTTTGCTCTCGGGCAGCTCCTCTCCCCCGCCGTGCAGACACCACCACATGGGCTCTGCGCTGTGGGAATCTGGCTTTTAGCGAACTTGGCGTCTTCTGCAGACAATAGCAATTGGGCTGGCTTAGGAGCAAGTGGCTCATTTTCCCATAAGGCTAAAAATAACTGGCGCGCGCCTTGCGTTGGCTGACATGCGTTAAAAGCACTTTTGTAGTCACTTTGCTTTTGCTTCTCTTCCGTGGATGAGTGAATGCCTCGCATCTGCAGGTCGAGTCCAGGTGGTTCTCACCTTCTTTCTCCTAAAGAGAAGGATGCTTTTCAGGAAACTTTGTTTAAACCTTCTTTTTTAACTACATCAAAAGGGTGGTGGTTCAAGTTCCAATATGTGGGTGTCGTTTCTTAAAAATCAGCTGTTAGAAGCTGGCAGAAAGCCCCCAGCCCTGCGGCCCTGAGAGATGGTGTTGCCAGCTCGGTGGGTGGCATGAGGGGTGTGCCAGGCATTGGGCAGGCCCCAGAGTTGGGGAACCAGCTCACCTCCAGTGGCCATAACTCCTGCCAGAGGCACATCTACTTGTGACCCCAGACAGCCAAACCCAAAGCTGGGGGCTCTGAGCAGACAGAGACCTTGTGCCCTGACCCTGCCTAGGGGTCGTGGAGACCATGTCCTCTTAGAGCAAGTGTGGAGGAGGCTGGGGCAGTTGTTGGGTGACTGTGGAGGGCACAGTCCCATGCCTTACCCCCAGAGTACCACTGGGCACAGGAGGTCCTGGCACCACACTCCTGTGTGGCCGCCGAGGACACACAGCCTCTAAAGCAGGCCTTCCTGTGGAAGGCGGAAGCAGTCAGGGAGGCAGGCGGTGCCTGCCGAGGCCGAGGTGTGCAGCAGCCCCCGGCTCCCTTTGCTTAGGGCTGGGATGGGAGTCACAGGGTGTTAAGTGTGTGTCGTGGAGCTGGAGGCTAGGTGACCTGCCCTCAAACCCTGCCTGCCACCTCCCCACTCAGGCCTGGTGGTAGGTTGGGACAAGCCATGGAGCTGACTAAGTCACAGCCACCTCCCCACCTCCCTCAAAGCTGGTCCCATCCACCAGCAAGCTTAGCCCCAGGGGGCTTAGGCAGAAATGACCCAGCCTTCTCAGACCCCACCTGCCTGTCCTGTGCCTACCACAGCTCCTAGCCCAGGCCCACCACGCAGCAGTCAGAGGAGAAAATGGCGGCTATCCCTTCTGCTTAAAGAAATGGCCTTCAGCTGCTTTCATATTTGTCTTTTGACTGGAGAGAGTAGACCCCATCTATAGTTGCCACCCCGTCATCCAAGCCACCACACTGCCTGGAGCAGCCTGTTCCTGCACTCCACCCTGATGGCCCCAGAGCTTCTGGTCTCAGAGCTCTGGGAGAGAGGCTCGCTCAGGAGATGGCCCCCCCACGTTGGTGTCCCCACTGGCAGCAGACAGCTCACTCCCACCAGCATGATGGCCCCAGCTGGGGGGCAGCGGCAGAAGCCTCACTTTTGCCCATGAGCCCTGCCTCTGAGGGGAGACTGAGGAAGGGCAGGGCTAGGAGCAAGCCTTGCCAGGCCACCTCCCTGCTCCTGGGGCCCTGAAGAGTGGGCTAAGCCTGCAGAAAAGCCGGGTGGGAGGAGGGGCTTTGCGCCACATGCAACCCACTCATTCCAAAGCCACCCAACTGCCCGAGGCTGCCGTCCACCTGTGGGGCCTAGGGACCGGGGCCACAGCCTCGCCATTTTCGTTGCCACACCCTCTTGCCTTACCTGTGGTGGAGGCCAGAGCTACCCTGGGCCACGGGCCCACAGGGAGCTTGTTGTGACCAGACGTACAGATTTTCATTCTCAGAAAGCCTTACTTTTCAACAGATTTTTTGTAGCCAGTTTTGTGAATTTGTACACTGAAAGAAAATGTAAAGGGGAAGTCCACATTAAAAAGAAAACCAACCCCAACTTCCAAATGGGTCTCCTGGCATGGGGGCGTGAGTGGCCGTGCCCTAGCTGTGCTGCCTGTCTGAGCAAGCTTCCCCAGCTGCGGAACCCTTGGTCCCCTGCTGCGGGCTCAGCCTTGGTGTCACGCCCACTGCACCCCCGTTTCCACTGATGTGCCGTCTGTGGCTATGGGGGTGGTCCCTTGAATCATGGCCATTCCAGACGCCAGCCGGCAGGGAGGCAGCAGCCTGGCTGCGCACCAGGGCTTGGGCGCCTGGCCCCACACTGGCAATGATGCCGCACCTTGCCATGTCCACGCTGTTGGTCCAACCCCTTTATCATGCCTCTTCAAAGAGAAAAGAAGAGAAAGGTTTTTCTTTTTAATGGCAGACCGAAGTGGAGATCTTTTAGCCTAGGTAGGATAGTCTGACCTTCTAGCATAGTCTTTTTGGCAAATGATTTGTGTTTTCACGCATGGGGAAGCTGTTCTGGGGAGTCGGGCGACGGACAGCACAGAGGCTGCCTCTGGGGGTGCAGGAGCTTCCCGAGCTGGGCCGTGTTGGTGTTGCAGAGCTTCAGGAAGTGTGGCAGGCAGAAAGCGGAGACCCGGGGTCCAGGGTCTGCTGCCCCCTCGGCCCGGCCTCCCCACACAGGCTGTGGCTTGCACTCCAGCCGCTCTAGTCTCTCAGGAATTTGCTTGTTACTTTTACTGTGTAAATAAAGCTTCCGGTTCAGTCCCCACGTGTCTGGTGCCAGCTGTGTGGTTTCTGTTGGGTGTGGTGAACTGGCAGGTCCCCCCTGCCTGCAGGAGCATTAGCTTTGGGCAGGGAGGGACACGATTGGACCCTCCTGTCCCCTCCAAGCCTTGGGGTCTGAATCGGTAAAAGGGCTAGCAGACGTCACAGAGCTGTGGAGAGGCTCAGGCGCAGGACGGCGTGGGAGCAGCCGGGGAAGGGGGAAGGCTGACCGTGGCCACAGCTGTGTCATGGGAGCCCTTTCAGGGCTGGGCTGTTCTGGCTCCAGCCGGAAGCCCCAGGACAGCAGCGAGGAGACACTCCTTATGTCATTTGAGTTAGGAGCAGTGGAGGAGTCTGCCCTTCTGAGCACATCAGCTCAGCCTTCGACAGTGCCAGGAGGCAAGGCCAAACTGCACAGTGCTGAGCCGTGCCCAGCCTGGCCTAGAGCCCTGAGGGGCCTGGGATGGCCCTTACCACGCACCCACCGGGGTAGCGGAGGAGGCGGCACACAAAGGTCACCAGCTCCAGACTTCTGCCCCCGCAGCAGGTAGCATGGTGCAGACTTCTGCATGAATTGCGGAGGCCCCAGAAGCACGAAGCCCAGCCCAGTGTGGCTCACTGTCCCCGTGCCATCTGCTTTCCCAGACTCGGGAGTTGGGGTGCTTGCGGCCTGGAGGACAGGCATGGAGAGGTTCTGTTTCTGTAACTCAACACTTGCCCACGATCTGCCTGTGGAAGCCTGGCCTAGGACACTTGTGAGGGCCAGGGCAGCCCCTCTGGGAATCTCTCTCTCCTCTCTTGATTTGTTTTTCCTTTTAGCAAGATCCTTTAAAAAAAAGAAAGTTTATGAACACGGAACTCAAGAAGCAGGGAAAGCAGGGCTGCTGGGAGAGGTGAGCCCCCGTCCCCACTGCTGTCCCCGCAGTACTGCTGCTCCCAAGGCCCCGGGACTCACTGATCCGAGGCTGGACGCATCGACTTCCCCAGCCCACCCTCACCCCTGCCTCGTATCTGACGGATGAGGCAAGGCAGAGGCCGGCGGGGGGCTTCTACCAAGCACAGTGCCCCCACCTGAGGCTGGGGCACAGAGTGGCCCTGGAAGAACCTCTGGCCCTCGCCAGCCCCTTGCCGCCCCCCATCCCCGGATGAGTTCCCTGGCTGGGTGGCATCTCCATTCTGCCCTGTCGTGGGGCCTGGCCCTAGGCCTCACCCCAGTGCAGGGGCCAGGCCAGGCGCAGGTGCTTCTGACATGGGACACGCATGGAGTCTCCTTATCTGCATGACGATCACAACCCTGTGGGCTTACGAGAGAATCAGTGCAAACCCCGTGGCCACACTGGATGGCCACTCTGTCCAGTGGGCAGGAAAAGGGCCGGAGGAAAGAAGGGCGGAAGGAAATGCCGCAGAGACAGCTCAGGCTCCCAGGTGACTCTTGGTTTATTTCTGTAGACTTTTCTGTTAAATATCCTGTAATAACACATGCTGCTTTTATAATGTTAAAAAAACCCAAAAAACAAAACACAGAACTGAATGCAGGCTGCCCAGTGTGGTCATCGCCTACACCAGGACAGTTCTGAGGGGCCCCTGGACATATTGGCACCACTCTGGGTCAGGAGGCGGACTCCAGAGCACCTACCCGAGAGCTGTGCCACACTCGTCCGTCCCACCCTATGTCCCCACCTCTGCCCTGAGTGAACATACAGGAGCCTTGCCACCTGCCAGCTGCTGGCCAGCCTCCCTGAGAGGGGCAGGAACCACCCAGCAGGACAGGCCCAGGACAGTGGCACCAGGTCAGGCCTCAGCCTTTCCGAGGGCTCAAGCTGAACGAAAGGAGGAAAGAACTGAAGTCACTTGGCCCAGGGGTGCTCACATCTGACGTGGAGGCTTCTGCCTCACTTGGCCCAGTTCCCAGCCTCGTGTCAGTGAGATGAGGACATGGACATTCCTTCATCGTCCCAGAGCCCTTTTTTTTTTTTTTTTTGAGACCAAGTGTCGCTCTGTTGCTCAGGCTGGAGTGCAGTGGTGCAATCTTGGCTCACTGCAACCTCTGCCTCTTGGGTTTAAGCGATTCTCCTGTCTCAGCTCGTGAGTAGCTGGGATTACAGGCGCCCGCCACCATGCCTGGCTAACTTTTTTTGTGTTTCTTTTGGTAGAGACAGGATTTCACCATTTGGCCAGGCTGGTCTCGAACTCCTGACCTCAAGTGATCCGCCTGCCTCAGCCTCCCAAAGTGCTGGGATTACAGAAGACAGCCACTGTGCTCGGCCCACAACCGAGTCTTGACAGTCATTTGAGGAGGTGGCATTCGCTGGCCTCGGTCCTCCGCCTGGCACACATGCCATCTTCTGTGGTTGGGGTTTGGTCGGGATGGAGACTGTGCCCTTATTCTTGGTTTGCCTGGTCTCTTTGCCAGTCTGAGTCCTGGGGTTGCTGAGCAGGTAGGGAGAAGTCGGGGGTGGGGCATTCTGCCACCTGCCAAGTAGCTGCTATGGGAAGAGATGGGGTTCCTGTGATGGCGCTTGGGCCCCTAGACCCAACCAGGCCTGGGCTTTTAAGTCCTGAGACTGCCAGATCTCTTGTTGGACTGAGCACTTTTTCATAAGTGGCTCACTGAGCTCAGGGCTCGCTACTGTGTGGCCCTAGAGCTGGAAGGTGCGAGGGTGGGTGGGCCCCGGAGAGGGCTGCTGCTCCGTTCTCCCCTCTGCCCCCACCATGCCGCTGCTCTCGGCGGTTGGGCCTGGCAGCTCGGGAGCCTGGGAGGCGCGGCTGGGCCCAGGCTGCTGCTCACTTGGGGCCTTGGTGGGACAGACCCTTGGGAGCCCCCCTGGCCTGTGGCCCTGGGTGTTGAGTGTCTTTTCACGGCAGTTCATACACGTGCCGAGCACAGGGCCTTAGCCCACTGCCAGCCCCGAGCTGCAGCCCCACACTCTCTCTGCCAGGGCCCGGGCCACCTCCACATGCTGGAAGTGGCCAGACTGCTGGAAGGACCCTCACTTCTGGGCAGCACCGACCCCCCGGCAAGCATCAGGGCACGCCTTATCAGCTCCAGCCAGGGGACAGGGCACCCTGCAGGGTCAGGAAGTACCTGCTAAGGAAGTGAATCCCTGTATTTTGTAGACAGGGTAATAGGCTTAGGGGTTACAAGACTCCACCGCCCGTGGGGCTGGACCTCAGCCCTCAGAAGAGCTCATCTCTAGAGCGAGGACACCGGTGTCCCGGCCCAGCCAGAAAGCCACGGGGGTCACCACACCCTGAGGGAGGATTGCAGGCAAGGGTGGGAAGCGCACTGAGGACGAGGGGCCGGACCTTCCTGCCAGTCGCAGCCCTGCCCCTAATAACTATTGGCCTTCAGCAAGTCCCTAGCTCACTGCACCCCAGGCCCTAGACCTGTGCAATGGGAAGAATGACAGCACCTGCTTCACTGAGCCCACCGCAGCCCAGAGGGTTGCATGCTCCCTGCCCAGACAGAGCAGGGATCTGCACCCCCAGGGGTTGTCCCTCTGGGCACCCCACTCCTGGGCAGCAACTAGAAAGAGGAGGCCTCACCTTGAACTTCCTCCAGAGGGGTCGCTGTCTTGGCTGGAAGCTTCCCCATGAAACATAAAAGGAGGAAAAAACTGAAGACCCACAAATGAACCCAACAGCACGCACAGCCCCTCCAGGCCACCACTGAACTGCAGCCGCCACCTGAACGTCCCGTGTGGTCTCCTGAGGAGCTGTAATCAGGGACTCCATCGAGGGGCCAAATGGCCCTCCCTCAGATCCAGTAAGTAACACTGGCCCGGCTGGTGGCCTCTCGTCTTGATGAAAAGACTCAGTCACTGTTTCCCCCGATCCTGACTGAACAGTGGCCAGCCTTCCTAAAGCTGCCCTCGCCCCCGCTCGGGTCGCACACTTTCTCATCATCTGCCTTCATGTAATGGAAATCCTGTTACAGGGACCCCTGGCTTCGCTCAGAAGCAGCGGTCTCCCAAGGATTAGCAGTAGCTTCTGAACTGATTTGGGGAGAATTGGAGCAATCGAGTTATGTGTTCAGCTGACAGATTCTGAAACCTGAAACTTGCTCTTAGGGGCCCTGTGGGAAGGCCGCTGCGCCCTTGGTTGGGAAAGCAAAGCTCGTCACCACCCACCACTAGGCTGCAGGCTGCTCCGTTAGGGAGGGCAGTGCCGAAGTTCACCCTGGACTGCCTTGTTCCAGATGGGGCCAACAGCAGCTCACTGGCCCCTTTGGGCCTCAGTTTCCCCATCTGCTAAGTGAAGGGGTTGGAGCAGGTGAGGTGTGTCAGGATCCTTGTCCCTTGCCCCTCTGATATTCAGTGGCTCAAGCATAAGGCAGGACAGGGATAGTGGCCCAGATCCTGCTGGTGGCCTCCCCCATCCAGTTCTTCCTAGAAGTCAAAGCCTGAGTCAGAAGCTTCTGGTCAAGGCAGAGTTTATTGAACTGTTTGTTAGTTTCCTCCTGCACATGCCTGGTATAACACATTCAAGTTTGTCCATCAGTGGCTCCAGAAAGTACCCTGTGTGCCTTGGACACAGGCTGCAGTTCTTGCTGTGTGGCACCGGAGCCTCCACAGTGCCCTCGGGAGCTGCCGCTGGTCCCTGTCTGCAAAGGTGACTGTGGGGATAGAAAGCAGTGGGCTGGCGCTATTTCAGGGGTGGGGTGGTGGGTAGTGTGGGCAGTCGCAGGAAGGCTGATGTGGTTCTGGGCTGCAAGATCTGTGCACAGGAGGCCCCTGGTTTATTCCAGGCTCTTCACTTAAATGCAGAGATCTGAGGAGGCGGCAGTGGGCGCAGTGCCTCTGAATCCAGTTAGGTGGAGTTTACTGTGGTTAAAGGACCAGGTGCACATGGTGAGTGAGTTCCGGGATTTGGGAGATTCCCAGAGGCCTGACAGGTCTGTCCCACCCTCCTGGACTTCACTACAGGGAGCTGAAGTCAGGGCCAGGCAGGAGCAGGCCACCCAGGTAGGGAACATATGCCTGCCCTTGCAGGGCAGAGGGCAGAAGGCAGGGCTGTCAGGGCCTTGGGTGGTCTGGGCACTGGGGCGGGAGGAGGGGCACAGGTGGGGGAGGTGGGGCTCTCCCAGGAGGCCGGTCACTTGTCCACGTGCTGCAGCAGCAGGTCCACAGCCTCTGCGAGGTTGTCCACGTACCCATCAGCCTTCACTTCCGGATGGTGCTCGTCACTGGGCCTGGAGAGGATGGCGGAGGTTAGTCCATGCCCCCGTGTTGACCCCTCTACAGCTACACCCACCCAGCATCTAGCACAGGCCTGGCCTCAACTTGAGGAAACCTCCAGGTCTTGCTAGGCAGCCTGACCCGTGACCACTGGCCATCCTCCTCTTCCCCGTCCCCTGCTCAGGCACACACAGCCCCTCCTGACGGTGCCCTCAACCTGGACACCTCCCCAGACCTGTCTCCCACTGGGAGCCTGCTCAGCCTCGTGGCACGGTGACAGCGGCCTAGCGCCCTCGAGTCTCCAGCACAGGCATCTCATCTTCCATGGTGGGGACCTGAGTACGCTGCTCTGGGCTCCCTGGGGGCTCACCCTCTACCCCTGGCCTGGCCTAGTGCCCAGTGGGAGGAGCCCAGGACACGTGCACTGTGGGGACTGCTCGGGGAGAGCCCCGGAGCTCCTGCCTGCCCTACCCTGAGGCCTTGTCCACCGGACAGAGGAGGCACTGGGCTGCTGGGTAAGCGGCCCTCTGGCTGGGATTCTGGGGGCAGGAACCTCCCCAAAGCCTTCAACCATTCCCCAGGCATCTCCCGAGGTCTCACAGATGCTGAGGACACAGGAATGATGAATGATTCCATGAGGCAGCACAGAAGCCTCGGCCCTGCCAGGGGACTTTGTGGAAGGCTCTGTGGGCTGAGTCCCGAAGGCAGGCGGGGGCTACGGGTAGACATGTGTGTGGGAGAGGAGAGCCCCAGCTACAGGAAGAGGTCAGGTGAGTTAATGGGGACATCCCAGAACCTTTTCTTTTTTTTTTTGAGACCAAGTGTCGCCCTTGTCCAGGCTGGAGTGCAGTGGTGCGATCTTGGCTCACTGCAACCTCCACCTCCTGGATTCAAGCAATTCTTCTGCCTCAGCTTGTGAGTAGCTGGGATTACAGGCTACTTTTGTATTTTTTTAGTAGAGACAGGGTTTCACCATGTTGGCCAGGCTAGTCCCAAACTCCTGACCTCAAGTGACTCCCAAAGTGCTGCGATTACAGGAGAGAGCCACCACACGCAGCCTGCACCCCAGAGTCTTGACAGTCATTTGAGGAAGTGGCACCTCATCCTGGGGGCTGTGAGTCAGACGGCCCCTCCCCACAGCCTTGCATCCACAGAGGGGCTGCTGGAGCTTGGCAGGAAGTGGGGACTGGCCTGTCTGCAAACCTACCACTGCCGAGGGAAGTGTCGCTCGGATCACCCCATGGCCTGGCCCAAGCTCCCTGAGAAGCAGGGAAACCGCAGCCTCCCCGCTGTGCGCCCCGCCTTGGAAGCTGCCACCCTGGTCTAAGAGGACGTGCTTGAAGTTGGTCCTCACGATATCTAAAAGTTGTGTTGTCCTTTTCAAAGCGTTTGCTTTCTGCAAAGGGCTTTCTTTACCCTACAATGACTGTCATGGGCAGGGGCGCTTTTTCTTTTAAGAGTTCTCAGTCTAGTGGCCCGGAGGCTACCTCCTGCCCTCAGGGACTGCTGAGGCTGTGGAACTGGATGGGACCACAGGGGCAGTCCCTGGGAGGGGAGGGCAGTGTGGGCTCCCCTGTGACTGGGGGGTACAACTTTTGGCTCTTGTCCAGGTCCCAAGGGAACCCTGTCCCCTGAGCCCCTCCAGTGTCCCCACTTGGTCGGCCACCCGCTTGTACGGGGCTGCGGCCACTAATCCTCCTGCTGTCTCCGAGCACAGCACTCAGGCCTCACGTCCCTCGCTTCCTTACACCCTCCAAGGAAGACATGGCCACCCACATCTTGAACAGGTGAGGAAACAGCTCAGAAAGGTTCAGAGACTGGCTGAAGGTCACACAGTGGGAAGAGCAGAGCTGGGATCTGACCGAGTTCTACTCCCAGCCCTGGTTCTTTTGAGAGCTTCCACCACTGCTGGACCTTCCTGCCCCTTCCAGCCAAGGGTGGCTGACAGCACCCACTCCAAGCAGAGGCACCCACAGATGCCAGAACCAGTGGGTGTCACTCTACTGCTCCTGAATGAACACACACCAAACTAAGAGCCTTGGGGACCAAACAAGGGAACGAGTGTGTGGCACCTCCACCCTCACCTGCATCCCTGCCCTCACCCTCAACCCCGCCTGCACCCCCATCCCTGTCCTCACCCACACCCGAATTCCCACCCATATCCTCACCCCCACCCCCGTCCTCACCCACACCCGAACCCTCACCCGCACCCTTACCCATACCCTCATCCACACCCACTCACCCCCACACTCACCCGCACCCCCATCTGCACCCTCACCCACACCCCAGTCCCACCTGCACCTCACTGTCACCCGAAACTTCACCCTTACCCAAACCTTCACCCCCACCAGTAACCCCACCCACATCTGCACCCACATCCTCACCTGTACCCCAACTCTCACCTCCACCCTCACCCGCGCCTTCACCCCCACCCGCATCCTCACCCGCACCCCCATCTGTACCCGCACCCTTGACTGCACCTGCAACCCCACCGGCACCCGAACCCTCATTCACATCCTCACCCACACCCTCACCTGTACCCCTAGGCCCACTAGCACCCCCACCCGCATCCTCACCCCCACCCTCACCAGCACCCTCACCCGAAACAACTCCACCAGCACCTGCACCCACTCCCGAACCTGCTCCCTCCCCCGCACCCTTGCCCACTCTAGCACCCTCACCCACACCCTTCCCGGCACCTCTCTCGCTTCATCAGAACCCCGGGCAAGAGCAGCTCATGTCAGTCTCAGGGCTTTAGAGGCCTCTCGTTCTGTTCATGCCATTCTGTGTATTCTGTGATGGCACAGGGTGTTCATGCTTTAGGAAAGGCGGCACTGAAGAAGGGCATGATGCTACATCGGTGCTGAAATCTGTTCTGGCACACAAGGTCTTCTAAGGTAGGGGCCACTTTGGAAAACTGTGTGCTGATATCCTCTAGCAAGCTGCAGCCCCACTCCTAGGCATGCATCCAGCAGAAATATATCTGCACATTCACCAAAGGCACATACTAGAATATTCCACACAGCTTTAGTTGCAATAGCAAAAGTCAAACACTGGACAAATGCCCGCCAGTGGGAGGATGGGAAAACAGACAGTGGCAGAATCGCACGCTGGAACGCTCTGCAGTGGCTCAGCCTGGGGTGAGCTCCCACTGCATGGCAACGTGGGAGCCCCAGACCTGAAGAGCAGCTGAAGCCACGTGAGGAACACACGAGGCATGGCCGATTCACAGAGCGCTCCAGAGCTGGCAAAGGCAGGCTAGTGACAGAGGGCGGGATGGCGGTTTCCTCTCGGAATGGTGAACAGGGTGCCAGGAATGTTCTAGATCTTGGCCTGGGCGGGGCTAACATCCTGCTCTGCACTTTTAGAGCACTTTACTAATGTTACTTCTCAAAGATTTAATGAAAAAGCCCCACATGGGCCGGGCGGGGTAGGTAGCTCATGCCTGTAATCCTAGTACCTTGGGAGGCTAAGGCGGAAGACTGCTTGAGCCCAGGAGGTCGAGACCAGCCTGGGCAACATGGTGAAACTCCATCTCTACAAAAAATACAAAAATCAGGTGTAGTAGCCTGTAGTCCCAGCTACTCAGGAGGCTGAGGTGGGAGGATTACCTGAGCCTGGGAGGTTGAAGCTGTGTAAGCCGTGATCATACCACTGCACTCCAGCCTGGGTGACAGAGTGAGACCCTATCATCTATCTCAGGAAAAAAAAAAAATGCCACATATGATGCTCACAGATGCTATTGTGTAGCCCAGAGGGCCAGTCCTACCCGGGGCATGTTTTTGTATTTTTTAAGGGATGTAAAAAGAGAATAATACCCAAAAGAGACCAAATGGCAGCCTGCAGAGCCTGCAGGGGTGACCGGCCTTGAGCCTTCCCCTGGGCACACAGGCTGGGTGGAAGGGACAGACAGGCAGGTGGATGGACACACTCTGGTGTGTGGGGTACAGTGGGGACGGGGTGAGCCCACCATAGGCACTGGAGTTGGGGGGGGGGGTCAGGAAGGCTCCAAGCAGGACCCTAGGGGACGTCCCGACAGCCTGGAGTCCCAGCAGGCCTGGCACTAGGGAGGGTGCCTCAGGCTCACTCCTGCGCCACGGCTCTGCGCCCTCTTGCCCTCTGCCCGTGGCGCCACGCCTCCCTGGGCTCACCTCTGCCTGGCCTGTGTGCATGGCCTGGGCTGCCCCTGGGGTCTGGGAAGATGAGCTCTGAAGCCTGCTCGCTGCCACCATGTGTGCACAGCCCACACTCACAAGGAGTCCGGGGCTGAGGCCTCTCTGGCACCGCAGCCAGTTCCCATCTGATTCTCAGCTTCTCTCCCCACGGCGGTGAGAGGTCTGGGCTCCTTGTTGCCCAAAGCGGAACAAAAATTTTTCTGAAAACACTGCCCACAATTCATCATCCAAGCCCCCTGGGGACTGGCTCCCAGGACCCCCTCCTCAGGCACCTCCTGAGCTAGGCTTACTGTCCAGGCAAAGGAAGCCAGCCCCGAGAAGGAACAAGAGTCCTCCCCACAGAAGATGAGGCTTTGTAATGAGAATCCAGCCAGCCCCACTCCGTGCACGTACCTAGCTGAATGGCGTCTGTGGCTAATTATGTTTAATTACATATCATTTAAATTCAAGAATCCACTAAAAGGAAGGATTGCATTAGCACCCGGCCAGTGTTTGCCCACACGCAGCAGAAATCGTGGACTTTTATGTCTTAATGACGTGACGCTGCTGTGGGCTGTGGCTCCCAGGGAGTTGGGGTAGGTGGGAGGGGACTGTTCCTGGCCTGCTGGCCCCAAGCCCCTGAAGCTGCTCTGCCTGGTCCAACGGCCTGCACGGGAGTCATCCCTGCCCCACACTGGCCAGTGCCCTGTGACCTGCGGGCCTCAGAGATGCCGTGGTACAAAAGCTGAACCAAGAAACCCAGCAGAGGTGCGCCCTTGGCGGTGGGGACAGAGGGAGCTGGTGAAGCGGGAGGGGCCGCAGGCTTTCCTGCCCTGAGTGCCCTGCTGGGACAGAGCCGGAGGAGGAGGAAGAGACGGACAGGAACACGGCCACACACGGAGGGAGGGAGGGCAGGGACAGGAGGGACGGAGAGACGGGCAGAAACGGAGAGAAAAACAGAAGAGGGCAGAGAGGGCAGGCGGGTAGACAGACACACGGAGGGAGAGGACAGGCCCGGGACACAGGAACAGAGCACACCATGTGCAGGGCATGGGTCTTCAACAGGCAGGGAGGCGTCACTCAGGCTGGGGCTGCGCCAGGGTTCTGTGTCCAGGCCACGTGGGCCTGCATAAGCCCCTGTGCCCTTCCCTGGCTTACGGGGCCTGGCTGAGGGCTCCCTGGGGGTCCCAACACTGCTCCTCCTCTGGCCCAGGGCAGGTCTTTACCTCCCGGAGCCTCGGTTTCCTCATCTGTAAGGTGGCAGAGGGCCTGGCTCCAGGGGCCACTCTGATGAAACGAGGCGAGACTGAACACAAACCTGGCATTTCCCCTGCACCTGGGGACGCTGCAGCCCACGCTGGCACTGGCTTCTGCCCCGTCCCACCTCCACCCTCTGCCCTCCAGGCTTCACAGTCCAGTTCCACACTCACGGTTCTCATCACTGCTGGGAAGGAAAGAAAAGGGCCTGGAGTCAGGGCACTGATGGGAGCGAGGGGAGCAGAACTGAGTGGGGATGCTTCCAGAAACGGACATGAAAGCGGACCACTCCCATCCATTGTCCTTGCTGCTGTCCTCCTGAGAATGGCTTGGAGACACGGGGCCTGGCTGGGAGGTGGAGGCAGTGGACATATCCCCAGGCGCCTGCGGAGCGGCCTGGGCTCTCCCGTCCTGGGTGCATTTGGGTGTCTGGCTGAGGACCCGCTTCTGGTGTGGGGCACCCTCCACGTACCTCCGCCATCCTCGTGCAGCAGCCTGCGGGTGGGTCCTTTTGCCTGCTTCGGAGGTGGAAGTGGAGGGACACGGCAGTGAAGTGTGTGGGCCGAAGGACCAGGAGGCCGGCCTGGAGCTAGCGTGGCTTCCTGCAGGCCCCACAGGGCGACCTGGGCCCCTTCTGCTAAACCCTGCTCCTTTCCCTTTCCTCCTCCCCTCCACTGGCTCGTCCATCCAGCCTGGCCCCCTCTTGTCTCTTTTGCAGCCAGAGTAGCCTCCCCAAATGCTCACCTGCCCCCGCCTCCCCCTGTAAACTGCTGTGGCTCCCTACTGTCCACATCATAGCACAGTTCCTCAGCATGGCAGACGAGTCCATCCTACCTGGGCCTTACCTGCGGACCTCCCTTCCCATGCCAGCCACTCAGTGCCGGGGCCGCCGCTCCGCAGACATCCCAGCTCTCCCTGCCACTGCCCATGCTATGCCCTAGAAGGCTCTTGAAACCTGCTCCACCTGCAAACTCCTACTCATGCTTCAAGACCCCACTCACTTGTCCCCATCTCCAATCTATGTTCCTTTCACCGGGCGAGTTGCTGTCTCTTCTGAGCATGCAGAATGTGCCCCCCACCCCACCCCATGCCACCACAGCTGGGTGCTGCTGTGCCACTTCACCTGCAGGTGATGGTGCTGACTTCAGTTTCCTGGAGGGACAGGCCAAGTTTCCTGCCCTCGGTGCCCCCCACCCCAAACAGGCCTGGCCCAGAGCAGGCACCCAGGAAGTCTCCACCAGATGAATGAACAAAGGCCCCCAGCTGGGCCAGGCAGCGTCCGTCATCAGTGATTCCTCCCTCTCATGCCCTGTGAGTTGAACGCAGGGAATGAGTGAGTGAGAGGCAGAACACAAGGCGGTTCTGTGCCTGCTGCCTGGCCAGCTTCAGGGGGACAGTCTCAATTGAAGGAAATGGTGGCCAGACCCCAGCAAGCAAGCCCTATGAGGGCGGTCTCCCTGCTGCTACCTCCAGGGCACATGCAGGCCAGCACCACCTCCTGGGCAACACTGACCAAGGGGAGACAGGCAGCCTCTCCCGGAGGGGCTCTTGAGGGTCCTGCCCTGCCTGGGGCTCCCAGTGGGTGGCCCGACCATCCTCTCCCGACCCTGCAGGTCACAGGCAGGGGCAGGGTGGGGAGGAGGCTCTCCCAAATGGAGGCCGCAACGGCTGCCTGCCCGTGGAGGGCCACATTCCCCGTACCTAGTTGCTTTGGAAAGGCAGTAGCTGAGAGCCGGGTGCTGGGGGCGGCTCCCAGTGAATTCAGGGATCCAAGCATTGGCATCAGAGGGTGACGTCAGCTCCGCTGTGCTGACAGACTTGCAGGACAAAGAGGCCGCTGATTCATGAGTTGGAGGCGGCAAGGCCGGGCATGGGGCCGGCCTCAGAACCCCAGGAACCCAAGGAGCCCAAGATCCCCGGGGCCTGGGGGTTTCTAGAAGGGTGTTCACCAGAGCCTGGCCCTGGCAAGTGCCAGGAGGATGTGGCTGGGAGGCCTGCCTCCACCTGCACACCGCAGCTTCTGACGGCTGATTATCAGATGCCTGCAGTGGCGCAGCACAGACACCTGGCCTGTGTCCACGGGGTTCCCTGCTGTCCACGTGCTGGCTCAGCATGGCCACCCTCAGGACAGCAGCTTGCTGGGGCCCGCCCATGACCTAGGCTGAGCTGGGATCCTGGCAGATACCCGAGGATCAGTGACGACCTAACAAGGTGGTAGGGTAGGGGGGTGGACATGGCCACAGATCTCAGGCAGGCTGCTCCGACCCCTCCGTTCCCTGGGCTAACACTGGGCCTAGGTTCTGGAAGTGCTTCAGGGGGTGTGACATATCCAGACCCAGGTACCTCTAGAAAGGTGCTGTGTCCTCCTGCTTACAAAGAAACCTGAGCCAAGAGCTCCTTCCCATGGAGCCTGTGCATCTAGCCAAGGCCTCCGGCCCAAGAGGGACACAGGACTCTGACCTGGTGGCTGCCTGCAGAGATTACATTGGCACCCGAGCCAGCACTCCAGCCCCAGGCCCGGGCCTCTGCAGGTGCCCGGGGACACAGGCTCCAGCCTCAACTGCCTGGCCTCACTGGGGGACTGCTCAGCCTCAGGCCTGTGTCCCCACAAGCCGGCTCTGCCCACAGGCCTGGGGACTGCTGTGAGTCAGCCTGGAGCCCCAGAGCCCAGCCTGGGGACCCTCTAGCCCAGGGCACCTCCTGCCATGGAGGCCAGTTGGGTCTGGGTAGGAAGGGCAGTCTGGAGGGACCGGAGGGTCAGGCCACATGCCGGCCCCATGGCGAGGACCACAGGGAGGCTCCCATCCTGGAGACCTGCCCTCCCCTTGCCCCCGGCTCACACATGCGGGAGCTTCTTGGGCTACCTTAAAGCCACTTGGCAGAAAAAAGAAATCCAAATAAAAGCCCAGGCCTGAAGGAGTCCTCGCCCTGGGCCTCTCTGGGGCCCTCAGCCCCCTGGCCAGGAGCAGGGATGGGGACACACTTCCCTGACTGGGCCCTCCCTTGGAGGTGCCATGCTCCCTTTCCCACTGGCCCAGCTGACAGCAGAGCAGTGGCTGGCTTGGGGGGACCAGGTGCTGGTCCCCCATCTATCTGGCCATCTGCTCCTCTGCAACCAGGAGGGGTGGGGTAGGAGGAGGTGACCCATCCCCTGGAGCCCCTACCCATAGCATGTGTGTGTGACTGGGAGAGTTGTGCACCCTGGCGGAGCCTGCCCAGCTCAAACCACTCACGCCCACCTTCCCCCCACCTAGGGTGAGCGAGACACCCACAGAGGCCGGGTACGAGGGCACTGCAGGTGTCCGGCCAGGCTGCAGCCCCCAGGTGGCAGTTCGTACAAAGACAGCCAGGGCAATGGTGAGGGGCCTGGACTCCCCAACTCTGTCCTGCCCGCCCCTCCCAGGGGCTACAGCGGGCCACCTCCACCCTGCCCTGCCCCTCCCGCCTCCAGGAGGCCTGTGATGGATCCCAGAGCTAAGAGTGAGGGGGTCCTGTGCCCCCAGCTGAGAGACACACCTTCCCTGCGTGCACGTGTGTGGGCGGGTGCAACCCAGAGATAGGAGAGGGCCGCACTGTCTCCTGCCCCTCGGCCTGGGGTCCCTATAGTCTCCTGGTGGTCTGACCCCCATGTGGATGTGTGAAGAGCCGGGGTGGGGGCAGGCATGGGCTAGCTGAATCCCAATTTCCTTCCATTGTGGGGGCAGGGCTGCCTAACTGAACCCCCTTTCCTTCCAGTGGGTGGTACCCAGAGCCTGCCCCTGCTGACCTGTCCTCTAGCTAGTAAGTACAAGAGTCCTCACAGAAGGAGGCACTCACTGAGCTCTGAGCCCTGGTGGGTAAACTGAGGCACAGAAGGGCCTTGCCCAAGGTCTCACACACCCCCGAGAGCCCCAGACTCACTGGAAATAGGCCTTGCCTGCTGCCTGCAATCCAGAGCTCTTACCAGCCAGTGGGCAGGCCCCGGGGTGCAGGTGAGACTGCTCTAGCTAGCAGAGGCCTGGCCGCCACAGCATCAGTGATACCACAGTCGGCCCATGTGGCATCAGTGATACCACAGTCGGCCCACACCTCTGCAGCAGGCCAGCTGTGGGCGGCATCTCCACGTGCTCTGCACAGCACGCCATGGGGTGCGTACCATGATCCGCTTCTCTAAGATAAGGAGACAGATCCCAGAGAGGAAGGGCTATGCCCAAAGTCACAGCCAGAGGCAGCGAAGCTGGGGTTTCAACCCGGTTGGTCTCCCTCCCACAAGAATGGAAATCTGGGCTCACGTCAGTGATTCCTCCCTGGGCACATGGGCATAGCCTGCATCTGGGGGTCTCTGATAGGCTGGTTGGCTCTGGCCAGACCTGGAGGCCTGTCGGCAGGGGTCTCCCCTCCCAGCCTCCCCCAGATGGAGCCAGGGTGCTAAGAGGCAGTGGAGGAGCAGCCTGCGTGGAGGCCAGTGGGGATGGGGAGAAGAGGAAAGGTGTGTGCTGGGAGTGCACATGGGGCTGGCAGCCCACAGCCTCCCCATAGCTGGTGCTCTACGTGGGACCACCCAGATGCCTGCGTTCCTTGGGATCTGCCACCTGATGGTCAACAGGACCCGGGGGCCAGGCCTGAGGCAAGGGTGTGTGCCAGCCAGCCAGAGGGTGGGGGCTGGGCAAGGCTTTAGACTCCCAAGCTGGAGCCTGGCAGGGAAGGGCTTTTGCTTTGAGCCTTGGCACCCGCCAGTCCCTGTCCACAGGGAGGAAATGGGGCTTGTTTACGGCTGGGTTTAGCCAGGTGGCACCCTGTCAACCAGAACTGACACCGTGGCGCCAGCTGTTTCCTGCACGGCCCTCACTGCCCCAGCCGAGAGCAGGCATGGGACGCGGTGAGAGGGACTGCTGGTGATGCTTGGCTGCCCACTGCATATGGTGGTCTCCAGAGACTCCCTCACGTGGCAAATGTGGTGCCTTGAATCCCCGACCCTGGCTCAGAGTGTGGGGCTAGTGCCGCCACCTGCCTGTCTTCACCCAATTCACGTGCACATAAGGTCCCCGGTCAAGCGCACAAAACCAGAGCTTTTCAAAACCAGAGCTTTTCAAAACCAGAAGCTGGAGATCTGGCTTCTTGAGAAAATCTGAAAGATCTCCAGTATGGGTGGAAAAACCACGGGCAGCGGTTCCCTTGGAAGGGGCAAGGCGTGCCTGGCTGCCATGCTCCCCACCATTCTCCAACGTCTCCCCATTCCCACACCAGGCACGCATCACTCTAGTGCACGTCCCCCTGCCCTGAGGGTGTGTCTGAGTCTGCTGCCTGGTCCTAAAGCTTTGGCTACCTGAGACTCATTCCCCAAGAACAAGTCACCTCCTTGTCTTCCCTGAAGCCTTCCTCCAACCCTCACTCCTCAGGTAGGTGCCCACTCTGCACTCCATGGCAACTGTGTGGACCCCATCACAGCACTCATCAATCTCCTAGAATTGTTTGGTTACCTGTGTGCTGCCCACTCCACGCTGAGATCCCTGAAATCAGGGACATTCCGTTGGTGGCCTCATGGCCTTGGCTCGTAGTGGGCACAGGAGCAGTCAGCCAACTACCTGAGTGGACAGGCAGCCAGCCTCCTTCCTCCTAACCACTGGGGACTGTGGGTCATCGCCCGGCATCGGCTCCCCGTGAGCCCTGGCCATCCTAGAAATATGGGCTGGGGGGCAGTCCCTCCCCATGAGTGGAGGGGTGACGGGCAGACAGGCAGGCCCTTGGGTCTCAAGGCCTTGATACCCTGGCCTGACTTCACTCTTCTGGTCCTCCCTAGAGCCCAGCTCCAGCACAAGGGGCCACATGTACTTCATCTCCTTGGGGGAGGCCCCACTGGTGAGACCCCAGGCACCTAGGCTGCAGTACCGATACAGAGCATTGCCTTCTGGAGACTAACTCCCTGGATGCAGCACCCTTTCCCACATGCAGACTGAGAAGTGAGAGCATGCTGGCCACCCCACCCAGGCCAACACCCAGATCGGGCCAGCCCTGTTTCTGGTCAGTGAAGCTGAGTCCTACGTGGCAAGCCCCCCACCCTGCCCCGGCCGCCTGCCGCCCTCTGTGCTTTGGTGAAGCGGGCACCGGTGCTCCAGGGCAGGGGCCTAGGAAGAGCTGCAGGTGCCAGTAACGGAAACAAAAACTCACAGAAGCCGGGCTGCGCCAAACCAGCAGCCAGGGTCCCAGAGGTCTGTGGGGGAACCCACAGAGATCCCTGCCCTGTGGTCTCCAGGACCTGTCCTACCCCCTGAATAAATGCATGCTGAATGAATGAAGACCAGGAGGGCCTCTGGGACACAGGCCTGGGGGAATCCAGTTGGAACTTCCAGAATAGGGGCTGGCAGGGAGGAGCACCCCCAGAGTGGGTGGCTCTGTCCACAGAGCATGACACCCGGTTCAGGGCCACAGTGTAGACGCAGCTCCTAGGCACCCCAACTCAGGCCCCAAGCAGTTGGCCATCACATCCCCCAGGATGCCCACAGGACGTCCAGACAGCAAAAGTGGCTTCTCTTTTTCTCCTTTTTTGTTTACAGGAAGCTTTGAGAGCCAGGCCTCCCTAATTCCAATGGCTCGAGGACTCGGGCTCCCACAGCCTGGCTGCTCCCCTGCACGCTGGAGGCGGGGCTGGCGGGGGGCCTGGGCTTGGGCCATGGGAAGGGCTGGCCCTGACCTCTGTGTGACCTTGGCCAAATAGCCACTCAGAGCCTCCCTTTTCTCATCCTGAAAGTGGGGCTGGAAAGAGCCTGCCCTAGGGCTACAGTGGAGACTCACCAAGATGATGCAGGTGCTCGCTGGGGTGGGGCTGGACAGGCGGATGGGGATGGACAAAATGGATGGCCGGAAGGATGAACGGATGGGCGGGGAAGGACAGATGGATGGATGGCTGGGGACGGATGGGTGGACAGATGGGTGGGTGGATGGACGAGTGGACAGATGGACAGATGGATGGATGGGTGCATGGAGATGGATGGATGGGGACAGACAGAGAAGGGTGGATGGCCGGCCCCGCATCAGGGTGGACAGGTGGGAGAATGGACAGGGATGGACAGGTGACAGATGGATGGGTGGATGGCAGGAACTGCATCGGGGTGGACAGGTGCACAGAGACAGACAGATAGGTGGATGGACGGATGGACGGGTGCGTGGGCCGCTCCCAGCAGGTCCTCATGCTGGCCCTGGCCTCATCAGCACTCGCATCAGCCTCACTGGAGAGCAGGCTCCATCTCAGGAGATGGTGGGGAGGTCCCATGCCCAAACACCAGGGGGCTTTCCCTGTGGGGCGCTCAACAGAACCTCAAGGCCACGCCCAGCCCGGCCACCAGGCTCAGAGCGCCGCACTCCTGGCACTCAGTGGCCAAGCAGGCCCTGGACAGCTGACGCCCAGACCCTGCAGAGACACCTGTGTGGCTGCGCCCAGGAACCAGTGGCAAGGGGACACCCTGGACTCTGAGACAGAGAAGGGGACACTCCTGTGGGTGCGGACCCAGCCTGTGTCCCCTCCAGGCCAATGAGACACTCCTCTTAGAACACGACTCCGGGCAGTGCCAGTCACAGAGAGTCCTCCCCCTGGGGACCTGGTGAGGGGCTGTCACACTTCTGCTCACTTGGTTTTCACAGCAGCTGGGGAGTGGGTGCCTCGCCCCATCTTACAGCTGACCAAATGGAGGCTCGGAGCCGGTGCGGGGAGCCCTGCCTGCCTTGCTGCCGTGCGCCTGGAATTGCCTGCAGCCTGAGCAGGGCCCACTAGGAGCTGGGGCCTGGGCCAGCAGGTGCCCGGCAGGGCTCACCTAAAAGGCTTTGGCAGAGGGATGGACCTGGGCACAGGGCCTCAAAGCAGAGGAACCTCTTGCAGCTGTTCACAATATTTTGATAAAAACATGTTAAGCACCTGGTATGTGTTTAGATTTAAAAGAGCTGACTCCGCCCCCCCCAATGTGCACTACAATGGCCAGATCCCCCAGAGTTCTGCATGCACCCTCACCCAGGGCACAGGCTGGGCTCAGGCCAGGCTCGGGGTGGGGCACTCACTCGAACCGCCCCAGAAGTGCCACCCCACCTCCTCTCCTTTTCAGGCCAAACCACATGGGGGTGGAGAAGCCCCATGTCTAGCCCAGTGGCCCAGGAGAAAGCAGGGGTGCAGAGAGGAGGGGCCATCCTCTCCCAGGGCTCAGTGTGCCCTGCTGGTCCTGGGGACGCTGGAGTCACTCAGCCCCGCTATTTCAGAGCCTAATGTCATCTCCACTGCCACTCACAGACCTGAGTGCTGGGCTGGGGGATCTTTTTGACAGATGGCCGTGACACTGATGGGGACTTGCTATCCTGGGTGGTGACCCCCATGTTCTGCCCAATGGGCAAAGAAGCTGAAGCTGAGGGACAGGTGAGGGGCCTGCCTGGAGCCCTGCGCCACTGTGTTAGGCAGGACTGACACAATGGATGTCTCCATGAAGGGGGCTCATAGGAGAGCGGGCTCACACTGTCACAAGGCGGGGCCACGAGAGGCCGTTGCAAGCTGGGGAAGAGAAGCTGGTAGTGGCTCAGTCTGAATCCAAAAGCCTCAAGAACAGGGAAGCCAACACTGCCCGAGAGCTCCCAGCAAACCACTGGTGCAAGTCCCGGAGTCCTGGAGTCCAAAGGTCAGAGAACCCGGAGTCTGATGTCCAAGAGTAGGAAGCATCCAGCATGGGAGACGGATGAACGCCAGAAGACCCAGCAAATGAAGTCTCCACCGCCCTCCACCTGCTTTGTTCCCGCCGTGCGGGCAGCCGATGGGATGGTGCCCACCCACACGGAGGGCGGGACTCCGTCTCCCCGTCCACAGACTCAAATGTCAGCCTCCTCTGGCAACACCCTCGCAGACACTTTCCCAGCCCAGCCGTCCAGGCCTCCTTCAGTCCGATCGAGCTGACACCTCATTCACCGTCACAGCGGCAGGGCAGGGCTCACACCTGCAGCCTCCGTCCTGGCCTGTTTGTGGGGAAGCAGGTGCCTGACAGTCAGGCCTCCCCACCGCCCACCCAGCTTCGTGGTGCCCCCCGCTCATGGGCCAGGCTGCCCGTCCCTGGTGGTGGTTAGGGTCCCATGTGTAGAGCCCTCATTCCAAGAAAAGCTCGGCCCCCGCTTAGCGATGTGTTTGCGCTAACTCCACGCTCTCCAGGGATTCACACGGGACCTCTTGCGGGCGTCGGCCCACTCTGCATGTGTCCACCTAAAGGGATTCACACAGGCACCTCAGGAAGGAAATGACACCACGACACGCCCACCTGAATGGCCAGCGTAGAGAGGTCCAGCCACGCCATGTGCTGGAGAACGCACGGTGCCGTGAGAACTCATGCGAGGCTGGTGGGAGCGCATCATGACGCATCAGGCATGCTGGCGAGACATTTGGCGAGGATCTCCCAAAGAAACACATGAACACCGCAGGACCCTGCAGCCCCGCTCCGGAGTCACATGCATGAAATGAGGCTACGTCCACCAAGAGCAGTGGCAGGCCTTTTCTGATCAGCTCTGTTCACAGGGACCCCAAACCAGAAACCGCCCAAGGGTCCGGCAACAGTGAAATGATGAATACATCGTGGCCCCACCTCGTGATGACACATTACCCATGGATGTGGCACGACAGAGCCTGTACTAGGACAGATCCAGAGGAAGTTTGAGGGGTGGCTCAGAAACCACAGTAAGCAAGGAAGGACATATCCACACCAGAGGCCTGGGAATTTGAGCAAAAAAAAAAAAAAACCTTAGCTTTGAGCTCCCTGGCAGCCAAAGCAAAGAGGGAATCCCTGTAGGCTACACAGAAACAGATAACTGTTTAGGAGGGACAGCCTTCCCAGCAGCACAGGCCAGGGTGTGAGGGGCGTGTGTGGCCTTCTGTGGTAGCTGAGGCTCCAGCACAGGCTCTGGGAGCTCAGAAGCCATTCTTCCCACACGGGCAGACCTCTGGCCATCTCCGATACATGCAAACTCCGAGGTGCCTGCTGTGGCTCCCTGGAGGACAGCTGGGTTCTGGGCCCAGATTGCAGTCCTCCTCCTGCCCTTGGCAGCCTGCTGAGTGCCCTCCTCGTGATCCCACCCAGGTCGCAGCCAGTGGGGAAGAACAGAGCTGGGGCTGATCCCTCTCCAGTGCCTACCCCCACAACCCTGCCAGCACCCCCAAGCAGGAGAAGTCACTCTAAACGCCAGTGTGATGGCAGAGGGGACCAGAGGCCCTCATCTGGGGAGGACTTGTTCCAGCAGAAAGGGGGAGGCCCAGTCTCATTAAATGACATAGTGTATTAGTCTGTTTTCACACTGCTAATAAAGACATACCTGAGACTGGGTACTTTATAAAGGAAAGAGGTTTAACAAACTCACAGTTCTACATGGCTGGAGAGGCCTCACAATCATGGTGGAAGACAAAGGAAGAGCAAAGGGGCCGGGCGCAGTGGCTCACGCCTGTAATCCCAGCACTTTGGGAAGCCAAGGCAGGCGCATCACTTGAGATCAGGAGTTCCAAACTAGCTTGGCCAGCATGGTGAAACCCATCTCTACTAAAAATACAAAAATTAGCCAGGTGTGGTGGCATGTGCCTTTAGTCCCAGCTACTCGGGAGGTTGAGACAGGAGAATTGCTTGAACCTGGGAGGCAGAGGTTGCAGTGAGCTGAGATCGCACCACTGCACTCCAGCCTGGATGAGAGAGTGAGACTGTCTCAAACAAACAGAAAAAGGCCAAAGGGACATCTCACATGGCGGCAGGCGAGAGAACGTGTGCAGAGGAACTCCCATTTACAAAACCATCGGATCTGGTGATACTTACTCACTACCTTGAGAACAGCACGTGGAAGACCTGCCCCTGTGATTCAATTACTTCCCACTGGGTCCCTCCCATGACACGTGGGGATTATGGGAGCTACAATTCAAGATGAGATTTGGGTAGGGACACAGACAAACCATATCGCACCGTAAACAAAACATTTTGTTTATTTTAGAGACTGGGTCTCCTTCTGTCACCCAGGCTGGGGTGCAGTAGTGATCACAGCTCCCTGCAGCCTTGAATTTCTGAGACAATTATTATTTGTTGATCTCAGCACTTTGTGAGGCCAAGGTGGGTGGATCACCTGAGGTCAGTTCTAGACTAGCCTGGCCAACATGGTGAAACCCCATCTCTACTAAAAATACAAACATTAGCCGGG